>CAUYUJ010009402.1:383644-453171 GCA_963575745.1 Prorocentrum cordatum | reverse complement strand
CCCCCTGCGCCCCCCTCCCCTTATTCCGACCGACCGTGGGCCCCCCCCCCCGCTTCTCCCCTGCGCCCCCTTCCCATTATTCCGACCGACCGTGGGCCACCCCCCCCGCTCCCCCCCTGCGCCCCCCTCCCCTTATTCCGACCGACCGTGGGCCACCCCCTCCGCTCCCCCCTTGCGCCCCCCTCCGCTTATTCCGACGCTCGGTGCCCCCCCCCCCCCCCCGATCACCCCCTGGCGCCCCCTCCCTTTATTACGACCAACCGTGCCCCCCCCCCCCCCCTTCCCCTCCTGACGCCCATCCCCTTATTCCGACCGACCGAGTGGGCCCTCCTCCGCATCCCCCCTTGCGCCCCATTCCCCTTTTTGAAGTACATATAAATTAAATATATATAATAAAATTCCGACGACCGGGGGCTCGCCCCCCCCCCCCCCCCTGCGCCCCCTTCACCTTATTCCCGACCGACCGTGGCCCCCCCCCCCCGCTCCCCCCCTGCGCCCCCCTCCCCTTATTTCCGACCGACCGTGGCCCCCCCCCCCCCGCTCCCCCCCTGCGCCCCCTCCCCTTGTTCCGACCGGCGCTCCCCCCCACCGCACCCCCCCCTGCAATCCTCTTCTTTATCCCGACCGACTGTGCCCCCCCCCGCCCCCCCCCCCTGCGCCCCCGTCCCCTTATTCCGACCGACCGTGCTCTTAGGTGGCCCTGAGGGCGGCGCCCAGGAGGAACACCATCTCTGACCCGATTGCCCAGGGCTGGCTCGGAGTACTTTTCGTCTGGGGACCCCCAGGGACCCCCCCGCGCGCGCGCGAACTAGAAATATTCGGAAGCAGTTCCCGGAGATCTTAGCACGCCCGTGGCCCATGGGGCCGGCGACTTTCTTCGCAGGATGCGACAGGGCCCAACGCACCCTTACCTCTGCAAGCGCCGTGGGGGGTTCCATAGCCGTGGCGATTCTTTCTGTAGCCGTTTTGGCTCCACCATGCCGCCTTCCGTCGTGAGGAAGCGGCCGGCCGCGGGCTCCGCGCTCCCTCCGCGGCCTGCCCGCAGTGTGGCGCGACGTCGTCCTGCTGCCGCCCCCACTGCAGCCCTCTTATCCAAGCCAGACGTTGCCCCACGCAAGCGGCGCCGCAACGCTGCGTACGCCGCCAAAGAAGCAGCCCGAGAGAAGGCGCGCCGCGCTGCTGCCACCGCCGCGCAAGCCGCGGCAGCTACTGCAGGCGCCCCCGCACCCCACCCGGAGGCTGCCCGAAGCGCCAAGAGGCGAGCTGCTATCACCGCCGCGCAAGCCGCGGCAGCTACTGCAGGCGCCCCTGCATCCCACCCGGAGGCTGTCCGAAGCGCCTCTGGGACCCTTCCGAGGCGACCCCGGCGGACAGGCCAGGCGGCCGGGAAGCTCGCCGCCGCCCGCCGCTCGGTGAGCGAGCCTCGGGCCCGAGGCGAGGATGAGTGGCCTGGGCCAGCCTCGGGTCGGAGGCGAGGACGGTGAGGCGGAGGAGGAAGCGGAGGGGGAGGGGGAGGAGGCGGAGGTGGAGGGGGAGGAGGAGGACGAGAAGGAGGAGGACGAGGACGCAGCGTGCCCGGCCGCATGCCGACGGCGAGGGCGACTCCGCCGCCACGCGCCGCACCGCCCCAGAAGGTGGAGAGAGGGGGAGGACAAGGAGGAGGTCGAGAACCAGCAGGAGGAAGAGAGGCGGGACAGGAGAAAGTGGAGGTGAGGAGGGGGAGAAGGAGGACGAGACAGAGGACAAGCGACCTTCCTCCATACCCAAACTGACATGCTTCTAGCCGCCCCTTCCCGTCTTCGAATCTGTCCCTTGCCAACGTGTCGCAGCAATTGCGGCACGCTTCCCGGCGCCTGCCAAGGACTGCCTCCCTCGCGATCCCTGGTTTTCTCCATCTCCCATGGGCCCACATCGTCATTGTATGATCCTTGGCACGCGTGCCCCTTGTTATTTTGGGCGGCGCCCTCCGGCGATATCGTTAGCACATAAAAAATAACAACAAAATAATTAATTATTTTGCCCCCCCCCCCCCCGGGCCCGAAGCTGGCGGCAACGTGAGCCGACAACCTGAAGAACCAATGCCAATTAATTAATTATGTTTGTGGAGTCAGTTTGCTGAAATGCGACATGAGCCGCACCCGACCTCCCCAAACAGCCGGCGCCTCGATGGCTGCACGTGGTGGGCCCCTTGAGCTCCCGACCCTATCACGGGGACCGGCTGTTCAGCCCTGATTGGGCGTCGACGAACCTGGCTCAGCAGAAGCCCGGCTCAACGAATCGAAGGATTGCAAAAAAACCCAGGATTGCAAACAAAAAAAAAAACCTTCGAATGATTGCAAAAAAACCCTTCGTTTTTTACAATCCTTCGTCTTTTTTGCAATCCTTCGAAGAACTGCGCTGCACTTTTGCGGGGGGGCTTCCGACGCCCGGCCCAGCCGAAGAAAGAAGGCCACCTCGAGGGCCGCGAGCGGCTCCCCGAGCCGGCTCAGCCAAAATCTGGCCTCGCAGGATCCTGCAGGATCCGGCGCCCTGGCTGAGCTCCGTTTGCGCTGAGCCCCATTACCTGCTGGCTGACCCGAGTCGTTCGACGGCCCCAGGTCCCGGTGAGGGCACCCAGCAGCCAAAAATATCCCCAGCCACTGTTTTTCTCGACAACGAGAAACGGTCTGGGTCGACACGTGGCCACTCCCACCCTCAAGGGCACCTTGGCACGCTCAGAATGGGCACGGAGAATAAATGGCACGATACCCAGCAGCTAATGTTGTCCCAGAAGCGACAGCAGCCTTCGTAGGACAGGCGACTCTGTATGTCTCAAACGGACAGGGCCCTCGGCGACACCGACAACCAGCCTTGCCCAAGATGGGGAAGAACTGGCGACGGCCTTCGCCCCCAATCGTTCGGCACAGTCGACCCGTATCATGAAGATGCGCGGCAAGGATGCCAAGGCCTTGGAGGCTCGTGTGAACGCGTCCCGAACGAGGCTGGTCAGCGAACGTCGCAGGGATGGGCCCAAGGGGCACGGATGCAAGGGCTTTGTGGGCCCCGGAAACGGCAGGGCCGGTTTTTCACCGTTTTGCCGTTTTCACGGCAGAAAACGGCGACCGGAAACGGCACAAAAACGGCTCCAGGATTGGAACCGGAGCCGGAACTGGTCAAAAAACGGCGACGGAACCGGTAAAAAAAACGGCGTCGGAACCGGTAAAAAAACGGCAAAACGGAACCGGTAACAAAAACGGCCCTGTCGTTTCCAGGGCCCAAGGGTACCCTTGGGAAGTTTGCCCATCCTTACCCTGCGGGCTGACTGCAGCCCGCCTGCATCGCACCGATCAAGTGCACCGGCACTGCAGGCCGCTGCCGCCCAGGACCCCTGGCTCCCTATCGCTCGGACGTCCATTCCCTGTGCTTTTTGTGTCGGCTCCGTGCGTGGTTTTCTTTTCGCAGGATGCTCCAGGATGCTCCTTAAGAATCCCCGCCGAGACAAAAAGCACACGTCCGAGCGATACCAAGGGGGAGCCGACGGGGCCCGTCCCTGTGGCGCCGGGAGGGGGCACGCCAGCGCGCGGGCGCGCGGGCGCGCGCGCGCGCGCGGGCGGCGGCCTTCTTGAGGCCCAGCGACGCCGAGCCCCACACGGAGGGCCTGGGCTCGGCGGCAAGCCGAGGGGGGGGAAGCCGGAGGGGGCGGGCCTCCTCCGAGGGCGGCGGGGCTCTTCGGAAGCCCTCTGCCCTCCAGAGGAGCCCCCGGTGTGGCTTCGGAGGAGGCTTCGACTGGCCATCGCCCGGACGTCCATTCCCTGTGCTTTGTTAGGTCTCGCGCGTGGCATTTAGCCACATGATCAAGGATGCTCCTCGATGATCCTCGCCGAAAGAACAAAATGCACAAGTCCGAGGCCGGACACCCTCTGAGCCTCGCGAGGAGGCCCGCGCACCCTTCGCCCGCCCCCCTGGGCGCGCCGCCGATGGGCCCACGCTGTGGGATTGACCATGCCCTCTGGAGGCGTGCCACCACGGACCTCGCGGAGCGTTGGAGGCGGACACCTTCCCGCCCCACCTCCAACGCTGCACGGCATCCTCGGAGGCACGTCTCCGAGTCGGCAGGCGCGGACAAATCTCCGGCGTGGGCTCGAGGGCGAGGAAGGGAGGAGCAGGAGAAGGGTAGGGTCGTGGACCGCGGTGCGGGTGCGCCTTTTGCTTTCTCCTTGAGCGTCCGGGGGCCTCCGCAGGACCTCAACCTCAGCCGGACTGTGGGACTTCGGGAGGCCTCCAGAGAACTCCACAGACCTCAAAACTTCCCTTCTTCACGAATGAGATCGTGACGGCTGGTGGTTACTCATGCTGGGCCTGTACGGGGCCCATCTCGGGACCCAGGTTTCGTCAAAATTAAATCCGAGATGAAAGCCCGGGTCGCAAAAGCGGGCTTGGGTTCCCTCTGAAAGGGAAGAAGCACCAAACCTCCTCCACCTCCTCCTCCTCCTCCTCCTCCTCCTCCTCCTCCTCCTCCTCCTCCTCCTCCTCCTCCTCCTCCTCCTCCTCGTCCTCCTCGTCTCCTCCTCCTCCTCCTCCTGTGCGCTCCTCCGCCTCCTCCTCCTCCTCATCCTCCTCCTCCTCATCCTCCTCCTCCTCCTCCTTCTCCTCCCCTCATCATCATCATCATCATCATCATCATCATCATCATCATCATCATCATCATCATCATCATCATCAGCATCATCATCATTATTAGCATCGTCATCGTCATCGTCATCCATCACCATCAGCATCATCATATAACCATCAACATCATCATCATTATCGTCATCATCAGCAGCATCAGCATCATCATCATCGTCGTCATCGTCATCATCATCATCCGAATCGCATCATCAAATCATCATCATCATCCTCACCATCAGCAGCAACACCATCATCACAATCAGCATAATCGTCGTCATCATCATCACCAACAACACAGCAACAACACTATCACCATCATCATCAGCATCATCGTCATCATCAGCAACAACACAACAACAAACAACACTATCACCATCATCATCATCAGCATCAGTATCCTCATCATCAGCATCAACAACACCATCACCACGATCATCATCAACATCATCAGCATCATCACCACCATCATTAGCATCATCAGCATCAGCATCAACGTCGAAGTCGTCGGCAGCAGCATCAGCAGCAGCATCAGCATCAGCATCGTAAGCAACAGCATCTTCATCACCATCACGAGCACCAGCACCATCATCAACATCATCATCAACATCATCATCACCAGCAGCATCCTCATCATGATCAGCATCGTCATCATCAGCAGCATCATCCTCAGAATCGTCATCATCAGCAGCATCATGATAAGCAGCAGCATCATCACCATCGCTAGCACCAACACAATCACCATCAGCATCATCATCGGCAGCATATAATCCTCATCAGCATGAGCATCATCATCATCATCATCAACATCATCATCATCACCATCAGCATCATCGTCATCGTCATCGTCATCATCGTCATCATCATCATCCTCATCATCATCGTCTTCATCATTACCATCATCATCACCATCAGCATCATCACCATCATCATCCTGTTCCTCTTCCTCGTCCTCATGGCGAGGATGAGGCAGGGGAGGAAGCGAGGAGGAGGAGTACGAGGAAGAAGGCGAAGAAGAGAAGGGCTCGAGGATCGGTGCGTGTGTGTGTGTGTGTGTGTGTGTGTGTCTGTGCGTGCGCGTCACAACCCTGCGCTGCCTGGCGGACTCTGGGGGGCGCGCCCTCGTCGCCACGGCTGGATCCACCTCGAGGTCTTGGTCGGCGAGTCCTCCCGGACAGGCTCGGGGGGCCCGACGCGCGGCCAGGATCAAAGGCGCAGCGTGTAAAGTCATGCAGGGCATGCTGCAGCGATGCCCGGCGTGTCGCGGCGGCGGCCCCACGACGTCGCCCCGCTTCGCGGGGCGGGAGGCTGGGAGAAGCTGGAGACGTCGACGCAGCGGGGCCGGGACGTCGCAGCGTGGCGGACCAGAACTGGCGACGCGACGCCAGAGGCCTCCTAGATGGGGTCGGAGTAGATGGGGTCGGAGGATTGCGCCGTCTCGCCGATACATCGGTGATACATCGGCGATGCATCGGCGATGGATCGGCGATGCACCAGCGATGCATCGTCGACGTCGGCGATGCATCGGCGACGTTGACGTGAAGCAAAGCGGGCTGCACATCGAGCCGCATCGGCGATGCATCGGCGATGCGGCGCGATCCTCCGACCCCATCTACTCCGATCCCATCTAGGAGGCCTAGAGACGCGCTAAACAAACGTTCCTGACCGTATGCTGCGCACGTAACTTGCGTATCGGGTCTGAGGAATGTGCATCCACGAGTCGTGCATGGGTGTCGCTCGTCGGTCTCGGGGGTCCTCTCGGTCCCCTGAGCGTCACTGAAAAGATCACGGCGGGCGTCCCGCAAGCTCAGCCTCCGGGGAGCCGCCTTCGGTCCGCAGGGCCGTCAGAAATCGACCCGCGGCGCAAAAACGCTCCCGAGGACTGGGTGTTCTTCCCCCCCGCTTCCCATATTTGAAGGGGCCCTGGGACACACAAACAACAGAATCCCCAACATCTTCCCACATTTTCTGGGCTTTCGTCTTCCCGCCATTCCCCATCTTTTCACATAAATCTCTGGCGGGAAATAACTAGACGATGAATTGTGTCTCTGTGTGTGTTTTTCCCTCCCGGATCTTCTCCCACATGTTCCCTGGGAGTCGAAGATTCATTGCGTCTGTGCGCTTTGGCTCCTCATGACCTACGTCGGGTCGGGCGAAAGTGGGGGATAGCAAAGGGGGGGTTTGAGAATCAGCTCACGTAGCTGATTTGCCCGGCGCCTCCCGGCGCCGGAGGCGGCTATGTATCGAGGAATGGGCCCCTCGGTGGGGCCGAAACCAGCTGCATGCAGCAGATTTCGTAACCCCCCCTTTCCCAATCCCCCCCTTTCGTCCGGCCCGACTAAGGCGCCCCCACGTGCGGGCGCGCCTGGCCGCCGGCGCCGGCGCGGGCCCCCCCCGCGCCGGCGGCAGGAACTCCGGGCGCCTCTCCTGCCGCGGGGCGTGCTGCCAACCGGCCCCGAGCACCGCCTCCCGTGTCCCAGGCTCGGGTGTGGACAGACCCCCCTTTAGCAAAACGTGGTTTAGTGAAAACAACAAGCTCTTCGAACCCGGAAAAGAACATAAACCATGTTCTTAGAACAGAAACCCGATGTGCTCAAACGAGACAGACTCCGCCAGAAGTGCTCTAAGAACATTTCGTGGAAACCACAAAAGGGTCTTAGAACACTGTTCGGTAGGGCTATATCGGGGATGGACAGACCCCCCGTTAGCAAAACGTGGTTTGGTGAAAACGACCTGAGGCCCAAATCTGGCGGGCGCAGGCCTGGAAAAGGACGGCCACGGCGCCCTCCCGAGAACCGGAAGCGGACAATTCACTGATCGACGTGTCACTGTGGGGGGTTCTGTCCAGCCCCGACAGAGCCCCCCTCGAGTCATGAAGAAATCACGACGGGAGGTTTTTCGCCATTTTCCGCCTCTGGGGGCCCCTGCCGGCCTCGGGGGGGCTGTCAGAGAACGACTCGGGATGAACAACCGGCCTCGGGGAATGGGTCCAAACCGCTGGGGGTCGACGCCATGAAAAAGTCACGACGTCGGGGGTCTGGGGTTGGTGGCGCGACGATGGAGGAAGTGAGAGGGGGGCAGGCCTTGGCAGAAGGCGGGGGGGGTGCTTCTCAAGAGCCCTCCGGCTACCTACCAAGCCGCCCCAACCCAGCCCGAAGATCCCCCTTTTCGGGTTGAGAAGGGGCGCGGGTTCCACGTGTGTTTTTTCGATGTTGCCAGACACACACACACACACCCGCTGGAAATGGAGCTGGGGTGGCCTGGTGGGTGGTGACCCTCTGGCCTTCTACGAAGCCCTCTGCGGTTTCGGAAGAGGCTCAGGCAGCTTGTCAGAGGGCAGGAGGACCTCTGAGGCTTCTGAAAAAAGGGACGCCCCTCTGCCCCTGGGCGCGCCGCCGATGACGAGCCCGACGACATCCAAAGAGATAGAGACAAACAAGACGGAAATATGCTCTCGTTTTCGGCATCTGGAGTCCGCTTCCGGGCGCGAAGCGACTTGGCAGGAAAAACGGCTCCCAGAATAATTCCTGGACGGCCAGGGAAACTGAAAGGGAGCGCCAAGACGGCGCAGGAGGGACCCAGGACGGCCCAAGGGGGCCCCAACGGACTCGTAAACATGACCTGCTGCTCATCACCTTCTCTCTCTCTCTCTCTCTCTCTCCTCATCATCATCATGACGCCTCCCTTCCACTACAAGATTGGGGCAGGTTTCGCCCCCTTCGCCTCGTGACAGCGATCGATGTTTGCGCAAAGGCCCAACGGGGCCCCAAAACGGCGCAAGAGGCCCCCAAGACGGAACCAAAACTGCCCCAGCTACGGGAGCAGTCGTGAGCACAGAAGGGGGAAGCACGAACGGAGTGGGAGGCGAGTCCCTGTTATTGGGCGCCTCTGGGATTTCTTAGAGGCCCTTGTGGACCGTCGCGGGGCCCAGTTGGACCGTTTTGGGGGCCCTTGTGGGCTGTCTCGGGGGGCTCTGGACGTCGTGGGGCTCTGCTGGGGGTTTCTTGGGGCGGTCTTGGGGCTTTCTTGGGAACCCCTTGGGGTCGTCTGGGCCGTCTCGGAGCTCTCTTGGGCCGTCTTGGGGCTATTTTGGGCCGTCGTGGGCCTCTCTGGGGCTGCCTTGGGGGGGCCTCTTGAGCCGTCCTGGAGCCTTGGACAACAAAAAAGCGAGCACGGTTGAAAATGCACGTTTTACTAAAGGAATGGAACGATGTTGGCTTGTTTGGCGTTCTCTTCCGGGCTCTTCGGGGCGTCTTGGGGGGGGCCTCGTGGACCGTCTTGGAGCCACCTGGAGGCCTTTTTGGAGCGTTTTGGAGGTCTCCTGAGCTGTCGTGGAGCCATTTGAGGCCGTCTTGGAGCGCTCTTGGGCCGTCTTCGAACCGTATTGGACCTTTTGGGGGGCATATGAGCCGCCCAGGGTGGTCGAAATTCGCTCTGTGGGGGGGGGGAGCCTGGCGTTCTAAGAATACGGAAATCGGGAATGCATATATATATACACACACACACATACACATATACATATATATATATATATATACATGCGTATACATATACATATACATATACATAAATGTATACATGAATATATGTATATTTCTATCCGCCGGCCTCCTTGTGAGGCCACAAGGCTGTAGGACTAGGTTGCTGATTCCTGCGCCAGTTGCAGTGTCAAGTCTTCAAAGTTACAGTGTTACAGTCCTGGTTTCTGCTTCCTACTGTAAATTGTTCAAGTCCGCGCGAGGGGGGGGCGGGTCCAAACCGGCAATGTACCACGCCCAAACAATATTTGCGTCCCCGAGGCCTTAACCCTTGCAAATGACGCCCTATTCGCATTGCCGAGGCCAAGAGTGCTCCAAGGCGCACGAACATTAATTCCAGACGGCCCAAGATGGCCTCAAGAGGCCCCAAGAGAGCTCCAAGAGGCTTCCCGAGAGAGCCCCAAGAGAGCCCCAAAAGGTTTTGTGGGATTTGGGCCTTCTCGCATTTTCGGCTGTTTGACGCTCCAAGACGGCTCAAGAAGCTCCCAAGACCGCTCCAAGACAGCTCAAGACGCGTTCAAGAGGGCCCCCAGACGGTCCAAGAGGGCTCCAAGAAGCTCCGACAAGCCCCCAGGAGGCCCCAAGAGGCCGCCAAGAGGCCCCGAGAGGACCCCAGAGGCGCCCAAGACGCGCCCAAGACGCCTCCAAGAGGCCCCAAAGATACCCCACGAAGCCCCAGAGGCCCCCAAGAAGCGCTCAAACCGCCTCCAAAGACCTCAGACCCACAACCCAGGCACGGTAGGGGGATGAGCGGAAAGCCATTAGAATAACGCCAACGTCTCGATATGCGCTGATGATTCCGATCCGCCCCCGCATGATACTCCCAGATGCGCCAAGGCAGCGCCGTGACGCACCGACGCGACTCTGCTATATTCCAGTATGGTAGAGAGGGGGCCAGCGGCCTGGGGCGAAGCCCTATATCTATATATATAATATACATGCATACATACATACATTCATACATACATACATACATACATACATGCATGCATGCATACATACATACATACATACATACATACACACATACATATACACCATATACAAGACTGCATTGGCGCTGCGCGCCATGCACCTTGGCCGTTTGAGTTCTGCACGCAAGCGGAATGCGTGTGTGCGTACATGCGCGCATGCATGTATACACGCGCACGTGCATGCACGTTCCGTATAAATGCCTAGGTGTATACAATATACTTACATTGCTGTATATGTATACAGCGTATACATGTGTACATATAATTTTATGTGTGTAAGGGTATGTACATGCATCTGCAACTCGTACGGGGCATCCTCGGGCATCTTCGCTGCATGCCACGAGACCCTCAACGACTGGGTCACACTGTGAAATGTCATGGGAGCAAAATCAATTAATGCTGGCATTCGGAAACATCGTGGGGGTGTTTTCGGGGCCCTCGTGGGCCGCTTTTGGCGCCTTCATGGGCCGTCCTGGGACCTTCTTGGGCCGTCTTGGGGAGCATGGGCCCGCTGGAGCCCCCTGTGGACCCATCTTGGGCACTTCCGGGGACCTCCCATGGCCCTTTTGGGTCTGTGCTGGGAGCCCTTGGGGGGCCTCTTGGTTCTATTATGGGCTGTCTTGGGGCTCTCGTGGGCGATCGTGGGGCCCGGCTCGGCCGTCTTGAAGCTGTCATGGGGGCCTTTTAGGGCGTCTTGAGGCGGTCTCGGGGGCTTTGAAACCGTCTTGAAAGCTGATGAAATCCGAAAGGCGAATATGCTAAAATTGTATGTTTAACGAGGGGAATGGGACGACTTTTGTGTTTTGAAAGCCCATTGGAAAGCTTTTTGGGGTGCCTTGGGGGTCTTTATGTTGGCATTCGGAAACATCGTGGGGGTGTTTTCGGGGCCCTCGTGGGCCGCTTTTGCGCCTTCATTAGCCGTCCTGGGGCCTTCTTGGGCCGTCTTGGGGGAACTTGGGGCCGCTGGAGTCCCCTTTGGACCCATCTTGGGCACTTCCGTGGACATCCCATGGCCTTTTTGGGTCTGTGCTGGGAGCCCTTGGGTGGCCTCTTGGTTCCATTATGGGCTGTCTTGGGGCTCTCGTGGGCGATCGTGGGGCCCGGCTCGGCCGTCTTGAAGCTTTCTTGGGGGCCTCTTGGGGCGTCTTGAGGAGATCTCGGGGGCTTTGAAACCGTCTTGAAAGCTGATGAAATCCGAAAGGCGAATATGCTAAAATTGTAAGTTTTACGAGGGGAATGGGACGATGTTTGTGCTTTGAAGGCCCCTTGGAAAGCTTTTTGGGGTGCCTTAGGGGTCTTTTGGGCCGTCCTGGCGCAATTGGAGTCCCTCTTGGAGCGCTCTTGTGCTGTCTGGGGCCTCCCTTGAGCCTGTCTGATGACCCCATCGGATCGCTCTGGGGCTGCTGGCAAGGCGTTTGTGGAGACCCGGAAAGCCAGGTGACCTTTTCCAAGGACGTCCAAGGGAGCCCGAGAACCCCAGATCCCGGGGGTCCAGTTTTTTTTATTGGGGGGGGTGAGGGTTTCCCCCCCCTGGGCTTGCAAAACTATAGGAAGAGGAACATATATCTATCTATATATATATATGTATGTATATATGTATGTATGTATGTATGTATGTATGTAGGTAGGTAGGTAGGTAGGTAGGTAGGTAGGTAGGTAGGTAAATATACATACATATATACATATATGTACATGCATACATACATACATACATACATGCATACATACATACATACATACATACATGCATGCATGCATACATACATACATACACAATCAAACAAACATACATACGTACATACATACATACATACATACAGACGTACTGATAGGCAGACAGACAGACAGACAGACATACTGACATATATATATATATATATATAGTTATACATATATGCAAACATGTATACATACATGCAACCATACATACATACATACATACATACATACTTACATACATACATACATACATACATCCATACACACATACATACATACATGCATACATACATACATACATACACCCATACATACATACATACATACATACATACATACATACATATATACATACAGCATACATACATGCATGCATGCATGCATACATGCATACATGCATACACGCATACATGCAGACATTAATACATACATGCATGCATACATACGTACACACATGCACACATGCATGTATAACTGTGTACTTGTAGAAACATTTGTGTATGTAAATGTAGTGTATATATATAAAGACATGCATACGTATACATATATATATATATATACATATATATATTATATATTGCACCACACACACTTTCAACCGGGCGGCCTGCACCGCGCAGCGTACGCACCCACTGCGCAGTTACCAGCTACCTGTTGCTCGGTGCCCTCGCTGGCAAACACATTTGGGGAAGAGAGGGCCCCCTCAGCAGCAGCTAGAAGAGGAGAAAAACACCCCTGGCCGGCTCTAGCCCCGGCTGGCTCCGCTAGCAAGGCGCTCAGGAAAACTGCGCAGTTCCTGCAACAATCCCTCCCGCCCCCTTCTGCTTCGGGGGGGGGGCCGTCTTGAATTCCACCCATGCCAGTCCTCCCTCCCGTCTCTGCCCCAACCACCTCCTCCTCCTCCTCCTCCTCCTCCTCCTCCTCCTTCGCCACCTTCCGAGGCCTGCTCCCTCTCTGTTGTCCTCCGCCCCCCACCAGCTCACAGCGTTCTCAGCTTCTGGCACGTCACAAGGAAAGCCAAACAAAAGTGCAAGCATCACCATCCGGAGTAGCCAGAACATAAATTGACAGCGCAGCTAACATGATGACCAAACGCCCAGCAAGGCAAGGGCCAGGCCCGATAATGAAATTGGCAAGGCGCGGCAACCAAAAGAATAACTATGTTGTTTCGAGCGATCCCCACCGAAACCTTCGGCGCCTGCTTTTCACCTCCTCTTCCTCCTCCTCCTCCTCCTCCTACCCCTACCCCTTCCCTTCCTCCTCCTACCCCTCATACATCCTTCCTCCTCATCCTCATCCTCATCCTCGACCTTCTCCTCCTCCTCCTCCTCCTCCTCCTCGTCCTCCTCCTCCCCCTCCTCCTCCGCCTCCTCCTCCTACCCCTCCCTCCTCCTCCTTCTCCTCCTCCGTCTCCTGCTCTTCCTTCCCCTCTCCTCCTCCTTCTCCTCCTCCGAACTGTCATGCTCACACTAGCGAATGATGCACTGCAGTGAGAACAAATATGATGAGTTGTTATGTTGCTATGTCATGTTCTGTTACGCCCTGCTCTGCCCTATCCTGTTATGTTCGGTCATGCTATGCCATGCTATATCCTGCTATGCACTTTGTCGAATGCGCGGGTGGCGGGATACTCGGGGGCACAGAGTGGCCATTGGGATCTGGCGGCCGCGGTATGCAGTGTGGTCCGGTCGGGAAACCTGCTGCTAAAAGCTAACAATCCAAACCCGTCGGGTGGAGAACAAGTCTGATGTGTTCTGGCATGTTCTGCTTTGCTATGCCATGCGCTGATAGGCCATGCTCTGTTCTGTCATGCTCTGCTCTGTCACGCTATGTTTAAGTCGGGCATGTCCCCCTACAGGCGGATTTTGAGCGAACATGATCGACCCACGAACCCGGAAAGGAATATAGACATGTAAGGCATGGCAACGTTTCAAAGACACCTGATTGGGCGACGGGCAAATGCAATGCTGAATGTATCGATCTTGATGTACTGTGCCGAGGGCTGTGCTGTGTTACACCGTGCTGAACTACGATGTACCATGCCGCGATTGTGCTCTATATAGCGGTGTGGATCGAGTCCTCCCTGGCATCCGAGTCCTGACCGAACTGATCTGGATCTTAAGCTCGAGCTGCCTGCGCAGATGGTAGCTGCCCCAGGACTAATCTACAGAGGGGACATGCCAGGAGGACGCGCCGCGGAACTTCCCACGGGACGCGCCAGGCAACGTGCCAGGGGACGTGCCATGGGGACGCACCGCGGGACGTGCCAAGGGGACGCGCTACGGAACGTGCCAATGGACGTGCCGCGGGACGTGCCAGGGGACGCGCCGCGCGACGTGCCAGGTGGACTCGCCACGGAACGCGCCAAGGAACGTGCCAAGGTGCAATGTTGAGTGTATCGATCCTGATGTACCGTGCCGACGGCTGTGCTGTGCTGGGCCGTGCTGAACTGCGATATGCCATGCCGCGATTGTGCTCTATATAGCGGTGTGGATCGAGTCCTCCCTGGCATCCGAGTCCTGACCGAACTGATCTGGATCTTAAGCTCGAGCTGCCTGAGCAGATGGTAGCTGCCCCAGAACTAATCGACAGAGGGGACATGCCAGGAGGACGCGCCGCGGAACGTCCCAAGGGACGCGCCAGGCGACGTGCCAGGGGACGTGCCATGGGCACGCACCGCGGGACGTGCCAAGGGGACGCGCTACGGAACGTGCCAATGGACGTGCACCGCGCGACGTGCCAGGGGGACTCGCCACGGGACGCTCCGCGGAACGTGCCAGGCAACATGCCAGGCTGCAATGCTAAGGGTATCGATATTGATGTACCGTGCCGAGGGCTGTGCTGTGCCTGGGCGACCTGGACACGTGAAAACACGCGTTTCGCTCAAGACGTTCTCAGCACATCCTCATGCTAGACATCCGCCTGGGCAACCTGGACACGTGCAAACAAGCGTCTCGCTCGAGACATCCTCAACAAATGCTCATGCTAGACATCCGCCTGGGCGACCTGGACACGTGAAAACAAGCCTCTGGTTCGAGACATCCTCAACAAATCCTCATGCTAGACATCTGCCTGGGCAACCTGGAGGCGTGAAACCAAGCGTCTCGCTCGAGACATCCTCAAGACCTGGGCACGTGAAAACAAGCATTTCACTTGCGAGATCCTCTGAATTCTGGTCCCCAAGAGAAGACATTGTCTAACACAAAACAAGCGTTTCGCTCGAGACATCCTCACCACATCCTGAAAAACAAGCGTTTCGCTAGGGACATCCTCAAATTTTAATTCGCCAGCCCTCTTCCCACTCGTTATTTATCGCAAAAGAAATCCGCCGGCCCTCTTCCCGTCAAATCCGGGGGTAAACCTCTAAAGGAGAACCCTGGGCCTACGCCCTTTCCAAGAAAAACATGATCGACCCACGAACCCGGAAAGGAATATAGACATGTAAGGCATGGCAACGTTTGGAAGACACCTGATTGGGCGACGGGCAAGCGCAATGCTGAGTGTATCGATCTTGATGTACCGTGCCGAGGGCTGTGCTGTGCAGCGCCGTGCTGAATTGCGATGTGCCATGCCGCGATTGTGCTCTATAGCGTTGTGGATCGAGTCCTCCTTTGCATCCGAGTCCTGACCGAACTGATCTGGATCTTAAGCTCGAGCTGCCTCAGCACATAGTAGCTGCCCCAGAGCTACTTGACAGGGGAACATGCCAGGAGGACGCGCCGTGGAACGTCCCAAGGGACGCGCCAGGCGACGTGCCAAGGGACGTGCCACAAAGACGCACCGCGGGACGTGCCGAGGGGACGCGCTGCGGAACGTGCCAATGGACGTGCCACGGGACGTGCCAAGGGACGCGCCGCGCGACGTGCCAGGGGGACTCGCCACGGGACGCGCCACGGAACGTGCCAGATTGCAATGCTGAGTGTATCGATCTTGAGGTACCGTGCCGAGGGCTGTGCTGTGCTGCGCTGTGCTAAACTGCCATGTGCCATGCCGCGATTGTGCTCTATAGCGTTGTGGATCGAGTCCTCCCTGGCATCCGAGTCCTGACCGAACTGATCTGGATCTTAAGCTCGAGCTGCCTCAGCACATAGTAGCTGCCCCAGAGCTACTTGACAGGGGAACATGCCAGGAGGACGCGCCGCGGAACGTCCCAAGGGACGCGCCAGGCGACGTGCCAGGGGACGTGACACGGGGACGCACCGCGGGACGTGCCGAGGGGACGCGCTACGGAACCTTAAAATGCATGGTCCTTGCTCGGAGCCACCATGTTAGATATCCCCTGGATGGCCTAGACACATAAAAACACATGGTGCCAGCTCGGGAAACCATGCTATATACACCCCTGAATAGCCTGGACTCGTTACAACACATGGCCATTGCTCAGAACAATCATGTTAGATACCCCCTCTGGGTGGCCTGGATAAGCAAAAACACGTGATTCAAGCTCGGGCCAACCATGCTAGATATCCCCCTGGGTGGCCTGGACACGTAAAAACACATGGTTCCAGCTCGGGACCACCATGTTAGATACCCCCCTGGGTGGCCTGCACACGTAAAAACACGTGATCCAGCCCACCCAGGGGGGATATCTAACATGCGGTCGTCTGGAGCACAGGAGGGCCCAGGAACGCCCAGAGGCGCCTGGAGGCCAAAAAGTAAACGAATCGATACCAAATACAAATAAACTCTCAACGTTCCGTTCCGAGTCCCAGGAAAGATCCAGGAGGCACATGTTAGATACCCCCTGGGTGGCCTGGACACGTGAAAACACGTGGTTCCAGCTCGGGGACACCATGATAGATACCCCCTGGGTGGCGTGGACACGTGAAAACACGCGGTTCCAGCTCGGGACCACCATGTATATACTCACCTGGGTGGCCTGCACACTTGAAAACACGTGGTTCCAGCGCGGGACCACCATGTTAGATACCCCCTGGGTGGCCTGGACACGTGAAAACACGTGGTTCCAGCTCGGGACCGCCATGTTAGACAACTCATGGGAGGCTTGGACACGTGGTTCCAGCTCAGGACCACCATGTTAGATACCCCAGCTTGGGAAACCATGCTATATACACCCCTGAATAGCCTGGACTGGTTACAACACATGGCCATTGCTCAGAACAATCATGTTAGATATCCCCTCTGGGTGGACTGGATACGCAAAAACACTTGATTCAAGCTCGGGACAACCATGCTGGATATCCACCTGGGTGGCCTGGACACGTAAAAAACACATGGTTCCAGCTCGGGAACACCATGTTAGATACCCCCCTGGGTGGCCTGCACACGTAAAAACACGTGATCCAGCCCACCCAGGGGGGATATCTAACATGCGGTCGTCTGGAGCACAGGAGGGCCCAGGAACGCCCAGAGGCACCTGGAGGCCAAAAAGTAAACGAATCGATACCAAATACAAACAAACTTTCGACGTTCCGTTCCGAGTCCCAGGAAGGATCCAGGAGGCACATGTTAGGTACCCCCTGGGTGGCCTGGACACGTGAAAACACGTGGTTCCAGCTCGGGACCACCATGTTAGATACCCCCTGGGTGGCGTGGACACGTGAAAACACGCGGTTCCAGCTCGGGACCACCATGTAGATACTCACCTGGGTGGCCTGCACACTTGAAAACACGTGGTTCCAGCGCGGGGCCACCATGTTAGATACCCCCTGGGTGGCCTGGACACGTGAAAACACGTGGTTCCAGCTCGGGACCGCCATGTTAGACAACTCATGGGAGGCTTGGACACGTGGTTCCAGCTCAGGACCACCATGTTAGATACCCCAGCTTGGGAAACCATGCTATATACACCCCTGAATAGCCTGGACTGGTTACAACACATGGCCATTGCTCAGAACAATCATGTTAGATATCCCCTCTGGGTGGCCTGGATACGCAAAAACACTTGATTCAAGCTCGGGACAACCATGCTGGATATCCACCTGGGTGGCCTGGACACGTAAAAAACACATGGTTCCAGCTCGGGAACACCATGTTAGATACCCCCCTGGGTGGCCTGCACACGTAAAAACACGTGATCCAGCCCACCCAGGGGGGATATCTAACATGCGGTCGTCTGGAGCACAGGAGGGCCCAGGAACGCCCAGAGGCACCTGGAGGCCAAAAAGTAAACGAATCGATACCAAATACAAACAAACTTTCGACGTTCCGTTCCGAGTCCCAGGAAGGATCCAGGAGGCACATGTTAGGTACCCCCTGGGTGGCCTGGACACGTGAAAACACGTGGTTCCAGCTCGGGACCACCATGTTAGATACCCCCTGGGTGGCGTGGACACGTGAAAACACGCGGTTCCAGCTCGGGACCACCATGTAGATACTCACCTGGGTGGCCTGCACACGTGAAAACACGTGGTTCCAGCGCGGGACCACCATGTTAGATACCCCCTGGGTGGCCTGGACACGTGAAAACACGTGGTTCCAGCTCGGGACCGCCATGTTAGAAAACTCATGGGTGGCTTGGACACGTGGTTCCAGCTCAGGACCACCATGTTAGATACCCCACTGGGTGGCGTGGACACATGAAAACAGGCGGTTCCAGCGCGGGGCCACCATGTTAGATACACCCTCTGGGCGACCTGGGCACGTGAAAACACGTGGTTCCAGCTCGGGACCACCATCTTAGACACTCCCTGGGTGGACTAGACAGGTGAAGCACGTGGTTGCAGCTCGGGACCAACATGTTAGATACCCACCTGGGTGGCCTGTACATGTGAAAACACATGGCTCCAGCTCGGGACCACCATGTTAGATACCCACCTGGGTGCCCTGGACACGTGAAGCAACGTGGTGCCAGCTCGGGCAGAACATGTTAGATACCCACCTGTGTGGCCAAGGAAATCCTCGAAAAACAAACGAATTAGTCGAGACATCCTCGAAATTCCTGCGCGCGGGACGCGGCACGCGCGAGACATCCTCGGAATTCCTACGCGGGGCGCTTTTCCGTGTCGCGGTCGGCTCTGCAAAACCAGCGTTTTCGCTCGAGACATCCTCAACAAATTCTGAAAACAACGTTTCGCTCGAGACATCCCCAACTCTGCAAAACCAGCGTTTCGCTCGAGACATCCTCAACAAATTCTGAAAGACAAGCGTTTCGCTCGAGACATCCTCAAACATAATTCCGCCGGCCCTCTTCCCGCACGTAATTTATCGCAGAATAAATCCGCCAGCCCGCTTCCTGTCAATTCCGGGGGTAAACGACTAAAAGAGAACCCTGGGCTCAAGCCCTTTCCGGGAATTAAAAATACTCACAAAATACCCACCAAATAGTCGAAAAAATACTCCAAAAATTGTCCCCTGACTATTTTTGTACTATTTTTGAATATTCCCCCTGAAGAGGGACATGCCCGACTGAACGCCATGCTTGGTCATGTTAAATGCCATGCTGTGCTCTGTTGTGCGCTGCTCTGTTCAGCTCTGCCATGGCCGTCGAAGGCGCGGGCAGCGGGAGACTCGGGGGCCACTCGATGGACCTGGGGATCTGGCGGCCGCGGTATGCGGGGTGGGCCAGTCGGGAGGCCTGTTCCTAAGATCTGACGGCCCTAACCTGTCCTCCTCCGGACCTTCTCCCCGGGGGGGGGTCCCAAGGGGGAGTCCTGTTCTTCCTCCTTCTCCTCCTCCTCCTCCTCCTCCTCCTCCTCCTCCTTATCTCCGCCTCCTCCTCCTCGTTATCATTCTCCTCTTTCCCCTCCTGGTCGTCGTCGATGTTTTTCAGGGTCGGCGGCACCTGCCGTCAGGCTTTCACAATCTCACGGCCCTAACCTGACGGGTGGGAATATACAAAACACGCTCAAGATTTCCAAGCTACAAGCTACGGCTTCCAAGCTGACCGGCCAGCCCAAACTTGCGAACGTGAGATCTCCATGGGCCCACCAAGGGCAGGGGAGGGAGAAGGGAAGGGACTGGAGGGGAACACTGGGGATGGGTGGATGAGTGAGGGATGCACAATGAGACAAAGCCAGTACCAGGACAAAGTCAGGCCAGGACAAATCGGGGATCTCTGAAATCCGGCGGGTCCAGAGGATGTGCCAAGCGCCGCGGATTTTCCAAGGCGCCCCAGAACGCTCTGAAAGTGCTCCAGAATCCTCTGGAACGACTCATCCTGGTCCTGTAGAAGAAGAAGAAGAACAAGAAGAAGAAGAAGAAGAAGAAGAAGAAAAAGCGGCATAAGCATAAACTTTTGGCGCTCCGCGCGGATTTCTGGGATCTGCGCTGGACCCCCTCCCTGGCGCGCGGAGCGCGCCAGGGGCGGCGCCGGGGGCGCCGCAGGGGGGGGGCCCAGCGCAGATCCGAGAAATCCGCGCGGAGCGCCACACGTTTATGTTCATGCCTTTTTGTTCTTCGGTCCTGCGCCTGCCCCACAGATTGAGTATCGTCTATCCGATCCCCATCCCCTGCGGCGTGGCCTGGGCCCCACTGGCCAATGTACCCCCCTGGATGGGGATATATAGGTCGCTCCCTTCGGGCTGCGAGGGGTGTGTATCCCCAACCGGGGTGGCAATCTGGTGGGGGTCTCGAAGGGGATGGGGATGGCGATGGGGATCGGATAGAGGATACTGACAGAAGCTTCCCGCCACCCCGCTCCGAGCCTGCCTGCCGGGCGTGGCCCCCCCACCCCACCCCGCTGCGTCCTGAGCCCTGGCGGCCGTCCCTCTCTGGACGTGCCGCGTGGACACCTGGTGCCGGACCCGGGCCCCTCGGAACATGGCCTGGAGCGAAGTCGGGCATGTCCCCCTACGGGCGGAGGTTGGACAAAATAAAAAAAAAACAAAAACAAAAACATGATCGACCCACGAACCCGGAAAGGAATATAGAACTGTAACACATGGCAGCGTTTTCAAAGACACCTGATTGGGTGACGGGCACATGCAATGCTGAGTGTATCGATCTTGATGTACCCTGCCAAGGGCTGTGCTGTGCTGCGCCGTGCTGAATTGCGATGTGCCATGGCGCGACTGCGCTCTATAGCGTCGTGGATCGAGTCCTCCTTTGCATCCGAGTCCTGACCGAACTGATCTGGATCTTAAGCTCGAGCTGCCTGAACACATAGTAGCTGCCCCAGAGCTAATGGACAGGGGAACATGCCAGGAGGACGCGCCGCGAAACGTCCCAAGGGATGCGCCAGGCGACGTGCCAGGGGACGTGCCATGGGGTCGCACCGCGGGACGTGCCAAAGGGACGCGCTACGGAACGTGCCAATGGATGTGCCACGGGATGTGCCAGGGGACGCGCCACGCGACGTGCCAGGGGGACTCGCCAAAGGACGCCCCACGGAACGTGCCAAGGAACGTGCCAAGTTGCAATGCTGAGTGCATCGACCTTGATGTACCGTGCCGAAATCAGTGCTGTGCTGCGCCGTGCTGAATTGCGATGTGCCATGGCGCGATTGTGCTCTATAGCCTCGTGGATCGAGTCCTCCTTTGCATCCGAGTCCTGACCGAACTGATCTGGATCTTAAGCTCGAGCTGCCTGAACACATAGTAGCTGCCCCAGAGCTAATGGACAGGGGAACATGCCAGGAGGACGCGACGCAGAACGTCTCAAGGGACGCGCCAAGCGACGTGCCAAGGGACGTGCCATGGGGACGCATCGCGGGACCTGCCAAGGGGACGCGCTACGGAACGTGCTGGGGACAAGCGTTTCGCTCGAGACATCCTGTCAAAATCATCTGAATTCCTACGCGCGGGACGCTGCACGCGCGAGACATCCTCGGAATTCCTGCGAGCGGGACGTGAAAACAAGCATTTCGCCTGAGACATCCTTTGAATTCTGGCCCCCCACGAGGCCACCGCTCGAGACATCCTCCAATTTTGCAAAACCAGCGTTTCGCTCGAGACATCCTCAACAAATTATGAAAAACAAGCGTTTCGCTCGAGACATCCTGTCAAAATCCCAAGAAATCCAAATACCCGCGCGCGGGACGCGGCACGCGCGAGACATCCTTGGAATTCCTGCGCGAGGGGCGCTTTTCCGTGTCGCGGTCGGCTCTGCAAAACCAGCGTGTCGCTCGAGACATCCTCAACAAATTCTGAAACCAAGCGTTTCGCTCGAGACATCCCCAACTCTGCAAAACCAGCGTCTCGCTCGAGACATCCTCAACAAATTCTGAAAAACAAGCGTTTCGCTAGGGACATCCTCAAATTTTAATTCGCCGGCCCTCTTCCCACTCGTTATTTATCGCAAAAGAAATTCGCCGGCCCTCTTCCCGTCAAACCCGGGGGGAAACCATCTAAAAGAGAACCCTGGGCTCAAACCCTTTCCGGGAAAAAACATGATCGACCCACGAACCCGGAAAGGAATATAGCACTGTACCACATGGCAGCGTTTTCAAAGACACATGATTGGGTGACGGGCAAATGCAATGCTGAGTGTATCGATCCTGATGTACCCTGCAGAGGGCTGTGCTGTGCTGCACCGTGCTGCATTGCGATGTGCCATGCCGCGATTGTGCTCTATAGCCTCGACGCATCCGAGTCCTGACCGAACTGATCTGGATCTTAAGCTCGAGCTGCCTGAACACATAGTAGCTGCCCAAGAGCTAATGGACAGGGGAGCATGTCAGGAGGACGCGCCGCGAAACGTCCCGAGGGATGGCGCCAGGCGGCGTGCCAGGGGACGTGCCATGGGGTCGCACCGCGGGACGTGCCAAGGGGACGCGCTACGGAACGTGCCAATGGATGTGCCACGGGATGTGCCAGGGGACGCGCCACGCGACGTGCCAGGGGGACTCGCCAAGGGACGCCCCACGGAACGTGCCAAGGAACGTGCCAAAATGCAATGCTGAGTGTATCGATCTTGATGTACCGTGCCGAAATATGTGCTGTGCTGCACCGTGCTGAATTGCGATGTGCAATGCCGCGATTGTGCTCTATAGCGTCGTGGATCGAGTCCTCCTTTGCATCCGAGTCCTGACCGAACTGATCTGGATCTTAAGCTCGAGCTGCCTGAACACATAGTAGCTGCCCCAGAGCTAATTGACAAGGGGGACATGCCAGGAGGACGCGACGCGGAACGTCTCAAGGGACCCGCCAAGCGACGTGCCAAGGGACGTGCCATGGGGACGCACCGCGGGACGTGCCAAGGGGACGCGCTACGGAACGTGCTGGGGACAAGCGTTTCGCTCGAGACATCCTGCCAACATCCTCAGAATTCCTGCGCGCGGGACGCGGCACGCGCGAGACATCCTCGGAATTCTTGCGAGCGGGACGTGAAAACAAGCATTTCGCCTGAGACATCCTCTGAATTCTGGACCCCCGCTCGAGACATCTCCAAATTTTGCGAAAACCAGCGTTTCGCTCGAGACATCCTCCACAAACTATGTAAAATAAGCGTTTCGCTCGAGACATCCTGCCAAAGTTCTAAGAAATCCTGACAAAACAAGCGAATTAGTCGAGACATCCTCGAAATTCCTGCGCGCGGGACGCGGCACGCGCGAGACATCCTCGGAATTCCTGCGCGCGGGGCGCTTTTCCGAGTCGCGGTCGGGGCTCCAGACCCCGTTATTTTTCGAGGATTCTGCGAAAAACGCTCCGCACCCTCTTTTTTACGAGGGAAAGCGGGGGTCTGCGGACCCCGTTATTTATCGAGGATCCGAGATGGGGGGCGAACTTTCCTCGAGCGGGCACGCACAAAACGCACTTTTTCTAAAAAAATCAGCACTTTACCTCGTTATTTATCGCAAATAATTTCGCCGGCGCTTGACCCGTCAGATCCGGGGGTAAACGGCTAAAAGAGAACCCTGGGCCCGCGCCCTTTCCGGGAAAAAACAAAAGATGCAAACATACTCCCAAAAAAGGGTCCCCGGACTATTTCTGGACTACTCCAGATTTCGTAATAAAGGGAGGGGGGTCTCATTTCGAGGGGGGGTCTCTTCCAGGCCATCTTGGAGGGCCTGGGGGGTCTGGGGACGATGTTTTGGAGGGTTCGACCCCACGAGGGAGGTCTGAAATGGCTTGTCTTGGAGGGTCCAGACCCCCTCCCTTTTATTACGAAATCTGGACTACTTTTGAGCGCTCCTCCTGTGGAGGGACGGGCCCGACTCAGGCCTGGAGCCGGGTCGCCGCCTCGTTCTCCAGGTCGCCCAGCGCCACGCCCTGCAGGCCCGCCGGCTGCTCGCGGGGCCGCCCACGGACCGTCGGGTCGGCCGCCTCGCTCCCGCGCGCCCGCTGCAGCCGCTGCCGCTCCTGCCTCCCGCGAGCGTGGGCCTGAATTTAAGTCGGGCCTGTCCCCCTACAAGGGGGGTTTCGACGAAAAATAAAACATGATGGACCCACGAACCCGGAAAGGGATAAAGACATGTGCAGCATGGTCACGTTTTCACGATACCCAACTGGGCGACATCTCACGAAACATCCCACGAGACACCCCGCGAAACATCCCACGAGACACCTCACGAAACATTCCACGAGACACCTCACGAAACATTCCACGAGACACCTCACGAAACATTCCACGAGACACCCCGTGAAACATTCCACGAGACACCCCACGAACAGGCAACCACTCAACCAGACACGCCACGAAACATTCCACGGGGGTGCGACTGGGTGTGGTCGTGCTGGGGTGTGGTCGTGCTGGGGTGTGGTCGTGCTGGGGAGTGGTCGTGCTGGGGTGTGGTCGTGCTGGGGGGTGGTCGTGCTGGGGTGTGGTCGTGCTGGGGGGGTGGTCGTGCTGGGGCGTGGTCGTGCTGGGGCGTGGTCGTGCTGGGGCGTGGTCGTGCTGGGGTGTGGTCGTGCTGTGGTGAGGTCGTGCTGGGGTGTGGTCGTGCTGGGGTGTGGTCTTGCTGGGGTAGGGTCGTGCTGGGGTCGGGTCGTGCTGGGGTGTGGTCGTGCTGGGGTATGGTCGTGCTGGGGTGGGGTCGTGCTGGGGTGGGGTCGTGCTGGGGTCTGGTCGTGCTGGGGTGTGGTCGTGCTGGGGTATGGTCGTGCTAGGGTGGGGTCGTGCATTTCGCTCGAGACATCCTGCCAAAATTCCAGGAAATCGTACAAAAACAAAGGAATTAGTCGAGACATCATCGAAATTCCTTCGCGCGGGGCGCTTTTCCGCGTCGCGGTCGGCTCTGCAAAACAAGCGTTTCGCTCGAGACATCCTCGGCAAACTCTGCGGAGCAAGCGTTTCGCTCGAGACATCCTCAACACACGAAAAAGTGGCCCGCACCCTGTGATTTATCGATCGGGATTTCAAAAACAAGCGTTTCGCTCGAGACATCCTCAAAAATAATTTCGCCGGCCTCCTTCGACCTCGATATTTATCAAGGAAAAATTTCGCCGGCCTCCTTCAAGTTGGGCACCGGGGACATGTTTACATACTAAAAGAGAACCCTGGGCCTTTGCCCTTTCCGGGAAAAAATACCCCCAAAATAGCCAAAACAATACTCCAGATTTCGTAATAAAGGGAGGGGGGTCTCATTTCGAGGGGGGGTCTCTTCCAGGCCATCTTGGAGGGCCTGGGGGGTCTGGGGACGATGTTTTGGAGGGTTCTCCCACGGGGGAGGTCTGAAATGGCTTGTCTTGGAGGGTCCAGACCCCCTCCCTTTTATTACGAAATCTGGAATACCCAAAAATAATCAGGGGACTATTTATTGAATTTTTGTTTGACCTTTTTGGGGCATTTCTGGGGTATCTTGCATTCGTCGTCGAAAATCCCCTCTGTAGGGGGACACGCCCGACTTAAGCCTGAATCTGGGTGGCCGCCAGGCTTCTGGCGTCGTCGGCCTCGGAGGAACAAAGCTTCGGCACGACACGCGAGCGGTCGGAGGTCCGCGCGGAGCTCTTCCCGGAGGTCCGAAGTTGCACAAAACATGATGGACCCACGAACCCGGAAAGGGATATAGACATGTGCAGCATGGTCACGTTTTCACGATATCCAACTGGGCGACACCTCACGAAACATCCCACGAGACACCCCGCGAAACATCCCAGGAGACACCTCACGAAACAACCCACGAGACACCTCACGAAACATTCCACGAGACACCCCGTGAAACATTCCACGAGACACCCCACGAACAGGCAACCACTCAACCAGACACCCCACGAAACATTCCACGGGGGTGCGACTGGGTGTGGTCGTGCTGGGGTGTGGTCGTGCTGGAGTATGGTCGTGTTGGGGTGTGGTCGTGCTGGGGTGTGGTCGTGCTGGGGGGTGGTCGTGCTGGGGGGTGGTCGTGCTGGGGGGTGGTCGTGGGGGGTGGTCGTGCTGGGGCGTGGTCGTGCTGGGGCGTGGTCGTGCTGGGGCGTGGTCGTGCTGGGGTGTGGTCGTGCTGTGGTGAGGTCGTGCTGGGGTGTGGTCGTGCTGGGGTGTGGTCTTGCTGGGGTGGGGTCGTGCTGGGGTGGGTCGTGCTGGGGTGTGGTCGTGCTGGGGGTGGTCGTGCTGTGGTGGGGTCGTGCTGGGGTGGGGTCGTGCTGGGGTGTGGTCGTGCTGGGGTGTGGTCGTGCTGTGCTGGGGTGTGGTCGTGCTGGGGCGTGGTCGTGCTGGGGTGTGGTCGTGCTGGGGTGTGGTCGTGCTGGGGTGTGGTCGTGCTGGGGCGTGGTCGTGCTGGGGTGGGGTCGTGCTGGGGTGGGGTCGTGCTGGGGTGTGGTCGTGCTGGGGTGGTCCGCACCCTGTGATTTATCGATCGGGTCGTGCTGGGGTGTGGTCGTGCTGGGGTGTGGTCGTGCTGGGGAGTGGTCGTGCTGGGGTGTGGTCGTGCTGGGGGGTGGTCGTGCTGGGGGGTGGTCGTGCTGGGGGGGTGGTCGTGCGTGCTGGGGCGTGGTCGTGCTGGGGCGTGGTCGTGCTGGGGCGTGGTCGTGCTGGGGTGTGGTCGTGCTGTGGTGAGGTCGTGCTGGGGTGTGGTCGTGCTGGGGTGTGGTCTTGCTGGGGTAGGGTCGTGCTGGGGTCGGGTCGTGCTGGGGTGTGGTCGTGCTGGGGTATGGTCGTGCTGGGGTGGGGTCGTGCTGGGGTGGGGTCGTGCTGGGGTCTGGTCGTGCTGGGGTGTGGTCGTGCTGGGGTATGGTCGTGCTAGGGTGGGGTCGTGCATTTCGCTCGAGACATCCTGCCAAAATTCCAGGAAATCGTACAAAAACAAAGGAATTAGTCGAGACATCATCGAAATTCCTTCGCGCGGGGCGCTTTTCCGCGTCGCGGTCGGCTCTGCAAAACAAGCGTTTCGCTCGAGACATCCTCGGCAAACTCTGCGGAGCAAGCGTTTCGCTCGAGACATCCTCAACACACGAAAAAGTGGCCCGCACCCTGTGATTTATCGATCGGGATTTCAAAAACTGATGGACCCACGAACCCGGAAAGGGATAAAGACATGTGCAGCATGGTCACGTTTTCACGATACCCAACTGGGCGACATCTCACGAAACATCCCACGAGACACCCCGCGAAACATCCCACGAGACACCTCACGAAACATTCCACGAGACACCTCACGAAACATTCCACGAGACACCCTTTGAAACATTCCACGAGACACCCCACGAACAGGCAACCACTCAACCAGACACGCCACGAAACATTCCACGGGGGTGCGACTGGGTGTGGTCGTGCTGGGGTGTGGTCGTGCTGGGGTGTGGTCGTGCTGGGGAGTGGTCGTGCTGGGGTGTGGTCGTGCTGGGGTGTGGTCGTGCTGGGGGGTGGTCGTGCTGGGGGGGTGGTCGTGCTGGGGGGTGGTCGTGCTGGGGGGGTGGTCGTGCTGGGGCGTGGTCGTGCCACCCCGCGAAACATCCCACGAGACACCTCACGAAACATTCCACGAGACACCTCACGAAACATTCCACGAGACACCCCTTTGAAACATTCCACGAGACACCCCACGAACAGGCAACCACTCAACCAGACACGCCACGAAACATTCCACGGGGGTGCGACTGGGTGTGGTCGTGCTGGGGTGTGGTCGTGCTGATGGTCGTGGTCGTGCTGGGGTGTGGTCGTGCTGGGGGGTGGTCGTGCTGGGGGGTGTTCGTGCTGGGGGGTGGTCGTGCTGGGGGGTGCGTGGGGGCGTGTCGTGGGGCGTGGTCGTGCTGGGGCGTGGTCGTGCTGGGTGTGGTCGTGCTGTGGTGAGGTCGTGCTGGGGTGTGGTCGTGCTGGGGTGTGGTCTTGCTGGGGTAGGGTCGTGCTGGGGTCGGGTCGTGCTGGGGTGTGGTCGTGCTGGGGTATGGTCGTGCTGGGGTGGGGTCGTGCTGGGGTGGGGTCGTGCTGGGGTCTGGTCGTGCTGGGGTGTGGTCGTGCTGGGGTATGGTCGTGCTAGGGTGGGGTCGTGCATTTCGCTCGAGACATCCTGCCAAAATTCCAGGAAATCGTACAAAAACAAACGAATTAGTCGAGACATCATCGAAATTCCTTCGCGCGGGGCGCTTTTCCGCGTCGCGGTCGGCTCTGCAAAACAAGCGTTTCGCTCGAGACATCCTCGGCAAACTCTGCGGAGCAAGCGTTTCGCTCGAGACATCCTCAACACACGAAAAAGTGGCCCGCACCCTGTGATTTATCGATCGGGATTTCAAAAACAAGCGTTTCGCTCGAGACATCCTCAAATTTTAATTCGCCGGCCTCCTTCGACCTCGTTATTTATCAGGAAAAAATTCGCCGGCCTCCCTCAAGTTGGCACCGGGGGACAGGTTTACCTACTAAAAGAGAACCCTGGGCCCCGCCCTTTCCGGGAACAAGCGTTTCGCTCGAGACATCCTCAAATTTTAATTCGCCGGCCTCCTTCGACCTCGTTATTTATCAGGGAAAAAATTCGCCGGCCTCCCTCAAGTTGGCACCGGGGGACAGGTTTACCTACTAAAAGAGAACCCTGGGCCCCCGCCCTTTCCGGGAAAAAATGCGACATCGAAGAAGAGCGCGACAGGACCCCTGGACTCCACCTTTCTGCCTCATTTTTGGGGACGGATCGATCTGTGAGGGCCCCGGGGCCCGAAATCGAGCGAAAACGCCTGGCTCGAGAAAATTGAGTCGCCAGACTCTCGGGGTTGGATCGGCGCTGGATCCCCCTGGCGGCGCCTACGGCGCCCCCCCTGGCGCGCTTCGAGCGCCCCAGGGGGGGCCCCTCGCCGAGGCAAGGAGCACGCGCGGATCTCCAAAGTTCGTGCGTCTGCCGCGCTTTCTTCCCCACGTCCTCCAGCACACTCTGCCGATCCTGGCTCCCGCGGACGCTGGCATGCATCTGCTGGCTGCTCCGTGCCTCGGTCTCCTCGCTGCCGCGTGGCCTCTCCGCGGCAGGCGCGCGCTGCCGCCCCTGGTGCGCACGGACTTTCGCCTGGATCTGGGTGGCCGCCTCACTTCTCCTGGCCTTCTCCGCTACAACCTGCTGCCTCGTCTGGTGCCCACGGACTTTTGCCTGGATCTGGGCGGCCGCCTCGGCTCTCCGGATCTCCTCCGCCGATGCCTCGCTCGCCTCTGCCTTCGCCTTCTCCGCCGACGCCTGCTGCCTCGTCTGGTGCCCACGGACTTTCGCCTGGATCTGGGCGGCCGCCTCGCTTCTCCTGGCCGTCTCCGCTACAACCTGCTGCCTCGTCTGGTGCCCACGGACTTTCGCCTGGATCTGGGCGGCCGCCTCGCTTCTCCTGGCCGTCTCCGCTACAACCTGCTGCCTCGTCTGGTGCCCACGGACTTTCGCCTGGATCTGGGCGGCCGCCTCGCTTCTCCTGGCCTTCTCCGCTACAACCTGCTGCCTCGTCTGGCGCCCACGGACACTGGCCTGGATCTGGGCGGCCGCCTCGGCTCTCCGGATTTCCTCCGCCGATGCCTCGCTCACCTCTGCCCTCTCCGCCGACGCGTGCTGCTGCCGCCCCTGGTGCGCACGGACTTTCGCCTGGATCTGTGCGGCCGCCTCGCTTCTCCTGGCCGTCTCCGCCGAAACCTGCCGCCTCGCCTGGTGCCCACGGACTTTCGCCTGAATCTGGGTGGCCGCCTCACCTCTCCTAGCCTTCTCCGCGACAACCCGCTGCCTCGTCTGGCGCCCACGGACTCTGGCCTGAATCCTGGCCGCCGCCTTGCCTCTCCGCCTTCTCCACGACAGATGCTGCTGCCTCTTCTCTGGCGACATCCGCTGCCTCTCCTGGCGTCCGCGCACTCTGGCTTGAATCCGGGTGGCCGCCTCGCTTCTCCGCATCCTCTCCGATGATGCCTCACTTGGTCGAGTCTTCTGCGCTGGCCCGTGCTGTCTCGCCTGATGCCCGCGCACTCTGGCCTGAATCTGGACGGCCGCCTCACTTCTCCTGGCCTCCTCCGCCGCCGCCACCGAAACCTGCCGCCTCGCCTGGCGCCCGCGGACGCTGGCCTGAATCTGGGTGGCCGCCTCACTTCTCCGAGCCTTCTCCGCGACAATCTGCTGCCTCGTCTGGTGCCCACGGACTCTGGCCTGAATGTGAGTGGCCGCCTCACTGATCTTAGCCGTCGCCGCCGAAACCTGCCGCCGCTCCTGGTGCCCACGGACGCTGGCCTGAATCTGGGTGGCCGCCTCACTTCTCCGAGCCTCCTCCACCGACACATTGCTTGTCCGCGTCTTCTCCGCCGAACCGTGCTGCCGCACCTTCTCCGCCGATACATTGGTTGTCTGCGTCTTCTCCGCCGACGCGTGTTGCCGCACCTGGTGCCCACGGACCGTGGCCTGAATCCTGGTGGCGGCCTCGCGCTCACTCTGCAGCAGATTCACAAAACCTACTTTCTGCGACTCCTGGATCCCGAGGTTCCAGGCCTCAAGGGCCTCCTTCTCTTCTCGCCTCTTCTCCGACGACGGATGCCGCCGCTCCTGGTGCCCACGGACGCTGGCCTGAATCTGGGTGGCGGCCTCACTTCTCCTAGCCTTCTCCGCTACAACCTGCTGCCTCGTCTGGTGCCCACGGACTTTCGCCTGGATCTGGGCGGCCGCCTCGGCTCTCCGGATCTCCTCCGCCGATGCCTCGCTCACCTCTGCCTTCTCCGCCGACGCCTGCTGCCGGCCCTGGTGCGCACAGACTTTCGCCTGGATCTGGGCGGCCGCCTCACTTCTCCTAGCCTTCTCCGCTACAAGCTGCTGCCTCGTCTGGTGCCCACGGACTCTGGCCTGAATATGAGTGGCCGCCTCACTGTTCTTAGCCGCCGCCGCCGAAACCTGCCGCCTCTCCTGGCGCCCGCGGACGCTGGCCTGAATCTTGGTGGCCGCTTCACTTCTCCTAGCCGTATCCGCTACAACCTGCTGCCTCGTCTGGCGCCCACGGACACTGGCCTGAATCTTGATCGCCGCCTCCTCGCTCTGTCGTCTCCCCGATGCTGTCTGCTGCTGCTCCTGGATCTTGAGGTCCTGAGGCGAGAACTCATCTGACCGTATAAGCAGGAGGAGGAGGAGGAGATGCATGAGGATGTGCTAGGAAACCGAAACGCACCCACACACTCGCAACTGCATTCGTATCGAACGTGCTGGATGCTCGCGTGGAGGGCCAGAGCACAGGGCCAAACGGTGGTCAAGCGCTAAGAAGACAAGCCGCCACGCCCCCTCCCAGGCCAGCAACGTCCTGTGCACCCAGCTCCCTGATCTCGCTGCTCAGACATGCATTACGCTGACGTTGAACTCCCACCTTCTCTCCAAAATCTCCATATCCGGACGTCCCTGGAATCACCGGGAAATCCCAAAAAGTGCCACATAACTCGATCCTCGATCCTGGATGCTCGACGACGACGACGACGACGATGGCGACCTCGACCCGAGTCAAGGCGGCCCTCTCGTCCTCTCTCCTGTCCTCCCCTAGCACAAGTGCGATGGGGATGTCTGGGGTCGCTCGCTAGCCAAACTACTCATCACTTATGACGACGTCGTCATCCTGCTCCTCCTCCTCCTCCTCCTCCTCCTCCTCCTCCTCCTCCTCCTCCTCCTCCCTCCTCCTCCTCCTCCTCCTCCTCCTCCTCCTCCTCCTCCTCCTCCTCCTCCTCCTCCTCCTCCTCCTCCTCCCTCCTCCTCTCCTCCTCCTCCTCCTCCTCCTCCTCCTCCTCCTCCTCCTCCTCCTCCCATGTACCCCCCTCCTCCTCCTACTCCTCCTTCTCCCCCTCCTCTTCTTCTTCTTCTTCTTATTATTATTCTTATTATTATTATTATTTTATTATTCTTGTTCGTCTTATTATTCTCCTCCTCCTCCTCCTCTTCTTCCCCATGTGCCCCCTCCCCCCTCCTCCTCCTCCTCCTCCTCCTCCTCATCATCATCATCATCATCCTCCTCCTCCTCCTCCTCCTCCCCGTCCTCCTCTCCACCTCCCCACCCATATCCCCATTGACCTCCTCAACGGCCTCGCCAACAGCCTCCCCCTCCCCTTCAAGGCAGAGGACCTGCGCGGTCTGGCGGTGTCTGACGAGATGTGCCATAAGATGACAGCCCAGGAAGCACGGTGGCCGCCTTCCTCAAGAACGGCGCAAACAGGTTTGTGAACACACATGCACACATACAGACATGAACATACGCAAACATATACACACAACAATCCGCCAGTGTAGACGCCGCTCCGCCAACGAAACAATGTTTCCGTGCTGGGGACGGTGGTGCGGCGCCGACGCGGAAAACCCGCCCGGACCTCCGAAGGCTTCTGTTTTCTCATGCTTGGTGATGTACCCATGTGGCGGGTCTCGCCATCGCTCGGACGTTCATTTCCCGTGCATTTTTCGGTTTCGTGCGTGTTTTTTTGTTGCTCGATGGTCCAGGATGGTCCTGGATGGTCCTCGCCGAAAAAAACATGATGGACCCACGAACCCGGAAAGGGATATAGACATGTGGAGCATGGACACGTTTTCATGATACCCAACTGGGCAACACCTCACGAAACATCCCACGAGACACCTCACGAAACAGCCCACGAGACACCTCACGAAACATTCCACGAGACACCTCACGAAACATTTCACGAGACACCCCGCGAAACATTCCACGAGACACCCCACGAAACATTCCACGACGACAGGCAACCACTCAACCAAGGCGGTGTGGTCGTGCTGGGGAGTGGTCGTGCTGGGGTGTGGTCGTGCTGGGGGGTGGTCGTGCTGGGGGGTGGTCGTGCTCGTGCTGGGGCGTGGTCGTGCTGGGGCGTGGTCGTGCTGGGGCGTGGTCGTGCTGGGGCGTGGTCGTGCTGGGGCGTGGTCGTGCTGGGGTGTGGTCGTGCTGTGGTAAGGTCGTGCTGGGGTGCGGTCGTGCTGGGGTGTGGTCTTGCTGGGGTGGGGTCGTGCTGGGGTGTGATCGTGCTGGGGTGGGGTCGTGCTGGGGTGTGGTCGTGCTGGGGTGTGGTCGTGCTAGGGTGGGGTCGTGCTGGGGTGGGGTCGTGCTGGGGAGTGGTCGTGCTGGGGTGTGGTCGTGCTGGGGTGTGGTCATGCTGGGGCGTGGTCGTGCTGGGGTGGGGTCGTGCTGGGGTGGGGTCGTGCTGGGGTGGGTTCGTGCTGGGGTGCTCCGCACCCTGTGATTTATCGATCGGGTCGTGCTGGGGTGTGGTCGTGCTGGGGTGTGGTCGTGCTGGGGTGTGGTCGTGCTGGGGTGTGGTCGTGCTGGGGTGTGGTCGTGGGGGGTGGTCGTGCTGGGGGTGGTCGTGCTGGGTGGTCGTGCTGGGGCGTGGTCGTGCTGGGGCGTGGTCGTGCTGGGGCGTGGTCGTGCTGGGGTGTGGTCGTGCTGTGGTGAGGTCGTGCTGGGGTGTGGTCGTGCTGGGGTGTGGTCTTGCTGGGGTAGGGTCGTGCTGGGGTCGGGTCGTGCTGGGGTGTGGTCGTGCTGGGGTATGGTCGTGCTGGGGTGGGGTCGTGCTGGGGTGGGGTCGTGCTGGGGTCTGGTCGTGCTGGGGTGTGGTCGTGCTGGGGTATGGTCGTGCTAGGGTGGGGTCGTGCATTTCGCTCGAGACATCCTGCCAAAATTCCAGGAAATCGTACAAAAACAAAGGAATTAGTCGAGACATCATCGAAATTCCTTCGCGCGGGGCGCTTTTCCGCGTCGCGGTCGGCTCTGCAAAACAGCGTTTCGCTCGAGACATCCTCAGCAAATTCTGAAAACAAGCGTTTCGCTCGAGACATCCCCAACTCTGCAAAACCAGCGTTTCGCTCGAGACATCCTCAACAAATTCTGAAAAACAAGCGTTTCGCTCGAGACATCCTCAAATTTTAATTCGCCGGCCTCCTTCGACCTCGTTATTTATCAGGGAAAAAATTCGCCGGCCTCCCTCAAGCAGGCACCGGGGGACTAGGTTTACCTACTAAAAGAGAACCCTGGGCCGATGCCCTTTCCGGGAAAAATGCACACGTCCGAGCGATGCCAGGGGGATTCCAGAAATCCTGAACCCCCAACTTGCTGCATGACCAGCCTCTGGATCCGCCGGTTGCCGCCGGCCTTCGGCCAGCTTCCGCCCGCGGAGGCGGCCCCGCTCCGCTCCCGCCGCCGTCCGCCGGCCTTCCGCCAGCTCCTGCCGAGGACGGGGCGCGGACTCCCCCCCTCGGACTCCTCGGGAGCGCGGCGCTCTCTCGAGCGCCCCGTGCGGCCCGCTCACTCCAGAGGCACTGCACCCAAACATGCTGACATCTCTTGGGGGGGGGGCGGAGATTTCACCTCCGTGGAGCAGGGACCGACCGTCCTGGCATTCGCACAGTCCTGCCACGACACGTTCTCAGAACCCCAAAAGGTTCTCATAGCAAAAACAGTGTTCTTAGAACATGAACCCGATGTGTTAAAACAAGACACTCCCCGCCAGCAATGCCCTAAGAACATGTCGTTGGGAACCGCAACAGGTTCTCAGAACATTGCTTAGTAGGGCCACCGGGCGAGCCAGGACGCCTCGCCACTGCTGGATTCCGGCAAAGAGGGCCCGCCCGCTCTCCGCTCCCGCCGCCCTCCGTGGGCCCGGCGCCGCCCCTCCGCCGAGGGCGGGGCGCCAACCCCCCCGGGGGCCCCTGGACAGCGAGGGGGGCGGCCTCGGAGCGCCCAAGGCCCACCCGCTCCCCCCGCCGGCAGCGAGAGGGCGTCCCGGGTCCTCCAGAGTCTGCCGCGCGACCTGGCGCGCGCGCGGCAGCGCCGCTCACTCCTGCACACCTGGCCCCGTCCCCCACCACCCTTGCCCTTCCCTCCCTCGTCCCCGCTGCTTCGTCCCGCATCCATGTTCCTTCTTCCCCCCGTCTCTTCTCTCATTCCTCCTCCTCCCCCCGTTCTTCGTCTGTTCTATATTCCCCACCAGCATGGCCATCACCATCACCATCACCATCGCCATCATCGCTGTCATAGTCACCTCGATCGCTATCACAATCAACACGTCTCCTCGGCCTCATCACCGCCCTCCTTCTGCGCGCGCGAGGCACCGCCGTTTTCCTTGCGTTCTGTCGCTTCGCCTAGCTATGGGGGGAGTCGGGGGGGATGCCAACAAAGGAGCACGGGGCATGGCAGGCGGCGCACGTGCAGGTCTGGAGACGCGCGCTGGCGCGGCAGCCTACGCAGGTGCGCAGCAGTGGTGCACCCGGAGGCCCGCGCGCGCCACAGCTGATCGCTCAAGCTCGCACATGCACGCTCGTTTTCTTGTGGTTTGGCGTCGCGGCCGCGCGCGCGCAGCGACGCGGCGTAGTCACGCGGCCTGGAAGCCCAAGAGCGTGGAGAGCGCATGCGGCCGGGGCCTCACACACGCCCACTTGAAGAAAAACAGACAAGCAGACAGACAGACAAACGGACAGACAGACAGAGAGACAGACCAACAGACAGACAGACAGACAGACTGACAAACAGACAGACAGACAGACAGAACTGACAAACAGACAGACAGACAGACAGACAGACAGACAGACAGACAGACGGACAGACAGACAGACAGACGGACAGACAGAAAGACAGACAGACACGGACGGACAGACAGACACACACATTCACACACACACACACACACACACACACACACGCACGCACACACACACACACACACACACACACACACACACACACACACACACACACACGCACACACACACACACACTTATCCAGCGAGGAACTGCTTTTCGGGTGCCAGATAAATCCGCCGACCCCTTGTGGGTCTCCAGGCGTGTGAGGTGGTTACCGCCCTGTCATCCCCCCAGGGGACCCCGAACTGGAAATTTGACACTCCCTTACGCGCGGAAGCCAATTTGCACGGGCGCCCCATGCAAATGGCCGCCAGAACGGGCAAACCCCGGCGAGCCCAGCCCCCACGCCCCAGCGCCCATTTGCATGGGCGCCCCATGCAAATGGGGCCCCCAACCAGCGAACCCTCCGGGCCGAACGCCTCAGGGGGTTGCACCCATTTGCATGGGCGCCCCATGCAAACGGCCGCCAAATACAAGCAAATGCCCCCGGCCGAAAACTCCGAGGATTCGCGTACATTTGCATGGGCGCCCCATGCAAACGGCCGCCAAATACAAGCAACCCCCCCCGGCCGAATACTCCGAGGATTCGCGTACATTCGCATGGGCGCCCCATGCAAACGACCACCTAAACAGGCCAAACGGAGGGGGGGCCGGGGCCCTCATGGGTTCGCGCCCGTTTACGAGGGCGCCCCGTGCAACAGGACCAGACTGGGCCCACCTGGGAGGGACGAAGCTCATTCGGGGCTCGTGCGAGCTCAGAGATGACATTTGACGTTTCGAAGCCAAGCAGGACGGCCCGAGGATAATTATCCCCAACAGGGCACCCAGAAAGGCCCCAAGGTGCAAATCGTCAGAACCCAATCGGCTTCCGCACGGTTTACGCATGGCAGCCCATGCGGTCTTGAAGCCCCAGGAGGTCCCGAAGACGCCGCCGAGAGGCCCCCGAGAGCCCGAGGGGCCTCAAAACAGAGACCGCGAGAGGCCCCCCAAAAAGTCGTTTTGCCCGCGACCCAGCTCGGTCCCCAAACGTCCCCAAGAAGCCGTCGAAAGGCCTCCTCCCCCTCCTCCTCCTCCTCCTCCTCCTCCTCCTCCTCCTCCTCCTCCTCCCCTCCTCCTCCTCCTCCTCCTCCTCCTCCTCCTCCTCCTCCTCCTCCTCCTCCTCCTCCTCCTCCTCCTCCTCTCCTCCTCCTCCTCCTCCTCCTCCTCCTCCTCCTCTCCTCCTCCTCCTCCTCCTCCTCCTCCTCCTCCTCCTCCTCCTTCCCCCCTCCTTTTCCTCCCCCGTCGAGTCTCCAATCCTCCTTCTCGTCCGCCGTGTCCGCGCCATTGCATTGCAACAGTGGTGCAATATGGACCGGCGCCGTGTCTGAAGCGATCAGATAAACCTCTCACGCGGCGAACTCCGATAGCAGAACTGCTTGTCCGACGCGCCCGAAAACGGTCCCCGATGGGCCGAAGCCGAAGAGAAAACCACCAGGATAATCACGTGGTCGGATCTCCGCAACCCTGTTGTTCGCCCCCCTCCCCCTCGCCCTCCTTTTCCCCCCCCCGTCAAAGTCGGGCGAAGAGCGGGGAACGAGCAGCATCGCCGGGGAAAGCCTGGCGGCGCCGTGCGGGGGCCCCGACCACGACGCCCTGCCCGCGAGGCACGCAGAGCTGGGCCCTCCTGGAGCACAGCGTGCCCGAGGGAGCGCCGGCCTCCTCTTCCCCCTCCCTCCTCCTCCTCCTCCTCCTCCTCCTCCTCCTCCTCCTCCTCCTCCTCCTCCTCCTCCTCCTCCACCTCCTCTTTTTCCGCCCTCCCCCTCTCGTTTCCTCCTTCCTCCTTCCTCCTCGTCCTCCCTCCCCCCACCCCCTCCTCGCAGTCGCGGCGCCCTCCAATCTGAGGCCGCGCCGCGGGGCCCACGGGAGGCGCGCGGGGGGCGGACGACCGGCGCCCCCCCCCCTCCCCGAAGCGGGGGCCCCCGCGGCCCCCTTCGCGAGGCCCCCGGTCCGAGAGGAGCGCGCCTCGCATTAGGCGGCGAGGCCGTCGGCGCGTCGAAGGAGCGCTCCCGGCCTGGATCCTCCTCCTCCTCCTCCTCCTCCTCCTCCTCCCTCCTCCTCCTCCTCCTCCTCCGCCTCCTCCTCCTCCTCCGCCTCCTCCTCCTCCTCCCTCCTCCTCCTCCCTCCTCCCCTCCTCCTCCTCCTCCTCCTCCTCCTCCTCCTCCCCTCTCCTCCTCCTCCTCCTCCTCCTCCTCCTCCTCCTCCTCCTCCTCCTCCTCCTCAGGCGCCCGTGTCAGTGAAGCAGAGGACATCTTGACTGCAAGATCCGTCCAGGGCCCTTTACCGCGGCGGTGGTCCGCCGCGCCCCGTCCTCCAAGTCAGCCTCTCCCCCCCCCCAGGGGAGGGTTTCCCCACTGCTCCGCATTGTGTCACGTGCGACCCTGGCAGACCCTGCGCTGACAATGGCCCTGTGGCGCACCCGACCCATGTGCTACTTAGTGACAAAAGGAGGCCCAAACTTGCCAAGACAATGACAATGCAGGCGCCGTTAGATGATGTGCAAGGTACGTGGGATGCACTCACGTGGCACAATTCACAGGACAACAGCAAAAGGACGAGGAACGGGTGCCCAGGCTTGAGGAGGACATGGGGGCGGGAACGAAGGGCAGGAGAAGGACGCGGGGGGGGCCGAACCGTCAGGGCGGCAGCAGCAGCAGAGGGAAGGTGGCAGGGGGCAGAAGACGAAGACGAAAGTGACGGGAAAAGACCGAAGAGTGTTGCTTTTGCCGGTAGTACGCAAAATATTCAGCGCTGTTTGCGCCATGTCGCCGCGGCGTTCGAACAAATCATGGATCCTGTTTTTAGTTCATGCAAGAAGCGAGCGAGGCCTAGCTCGCCCGCCAGCTGTTCGGCTTCCTTCCTGACGACCCTGGCAATCGAAAAAAAAAACAGAAAAAGAAATCACTCCGCTGGACCCCCTGGGATGGCGAGGGCTGCTGGTGGCCCGCGTAGGACGTCACTCCGCTGCCTCCCCCAGCAGACCTCGAAAGTGGCGATACTTTCGCAGATCGCAGCCCCCCAGGGATGACGAGGTCTCCTGGTGGCCCGCGTAGGACGTCACTCCGCTGCATCCCCCAGCAACCCTCGGAAGTGTCGACAAGTTCGCAGATCGCAGCCCCCCTGGGATGGCGAGGTCTTGTGGTGGTCCGCGTAAGACGTCACTCCGCTGCTCCCCCCAGCAGCCTCGAAAATGGCGACGGTTTCACACATCGCAGCCCCCCAGGGATGGCGAGGTCTCCTGGTGGTCCGCGTAGGACGTCACCCCGCTGCTCCCCCCAGGAGCCCTCGAAAGTGGCGACAGTTTCGCAGATCGCAGCTGCCCAGGGATGGCGAGGTCTCCTGGTGGTCAACGTAAGACGTCACTCCGCTGCTCCCCCCAGCAGCTCTCGAAAGTGGCGAAAATTTCACAAATCGCAGCCCCCCGTGGTGGCGAGGTCTCCTGGTGGTCCGCGTAGGACGTCACTTCGCTGCATCCCCAGCAGCCTTCGAAAGTGTCGACAAGTTCACAGATCGCAGCCCCCCAAGGATGGCGAGGTCTCCTGGTGGTCCGCGTCAGACGTCCCTCCGCTGCACCCCCCAGCAGCGCTCGAAAGTGGCGATACTTTTGCAGATCGCAGCCCCCCAGGGATGGCGAGGTCTCCTGGTGGTCCGCGCAGAACCTCACCCCGCTGCATCCCCAGCAGCCTTCGAAAGTGGCGACAGGCTCGCAGATCGCAGCACACCAGGGATGGCGAGGTCTTCTGGTGGTCCGCGTAGGACGTCCCTCCGCTGCATCCCCGAGAGGTGGCGACAGTTTCGCAGATCGCAGCCCAGCAGGGATGACCAGGTAGGAAGCAAGCTGGCACGCAGGAAGGGGCATGGCAAAAGGGAGGCGGAAACGAGGAGGAGGAGGAGGAGGAGGAGGAGGAGGAGGTGGAGACCGCAGTGCTCTTTTCAAAACGAGTACCCAACGCAGGAGGGTTGGGAAAAACCAAAGAGCATTGTAAGTGAGAAGATATCTGGTGTGGGAACCCCGAGAAACATCAGCAAGTCCGCCGACCCTGTCGGCGTGTGTGGGGTGTCTGTCCGGTCCCGTCGACGGGGAGCCTTCTTTCGTCCCCTCCTTCCCATCCTCCTCTCCCGTCGGGGGAGAGAGAGAGAGAGAGAGAGAGAAAGAAAGAGAGAGAGAGAGAGAACAAAAGAAAAAAAGAGAGAGAGAGAGAGCACCCCCCCTCCTTCGGGGAACGGGTTCGCAGCTCGAGGGAATTCCATCCACGTCCTCATGACGTCAAATGGAAGCCTCTTCCCTTTGTCCCTTCCCTGGCGGGGGGGGGGTCCCGAGGGGGCGGGGGGGGTCAGATTCGCATTGCCTCTGGGGGTCCTCCTCTCCCACGCCGGTCCTTCTCCAGCGCGCCGGTCCTCCTCGGGTCCTCCTCCCCAGGATGGGAGGAGTCCCAGGGGGGGAGGGGAGTCAGATACGCATCCGTCCGTGGGGGTCCTCCTCCCTCTCCCCTCCCCTCTCCCACGCCGGTCCTCCTCCGGTCCTCCTCCCCAGGGGAGGGGGCCCAGGTGGGAGTCCTTTTCCTCCTCCTTCTTCTCCTCCTCCTCCTCCTTCTCCTTATCTCCGCCTCCTCCTCCTCCTCCTCCTCTTCGTTATCTCCTCCTCCTCCTCCTCCTCCTCCTCCTCCTCCTCCTCCTCCTCGTCCTCCTCCTCCTCGTCCTCCTCCTCCTCCTCCTCCTCCTCCTCCTCCTCCTCCTCCTGGTCGTCGTCGATGTCTTTCAGGGTCGGCGGCACTGGCCGTCAGGCCTTCACAATATGGCGCACTCACACACACACACACACACACACACTGGAATCCCTACTGCGAACCAGAATTGCGAGAGCGTCCCGGCTACCCCCAGGGGGCATCAACAAAAATTGATGTGAGGAGCCCCCGACGAAACTTCATGTCATGTTCAGTCCTACACATATAAGCACTGGATATGCTGAGCGCTTCGGGCTTTCGACGGAGACCAAGACAGCCCACTTGAGTACCGTAGCACACTCCGAAACGCCCGAAGAAAATCCCCATGGAAGAACAAGGGGTCTGCGGATGCGGCGTAAGCCTAAAAGTATGTTTGCAAGCCGCGCGCACGGTCCGCGGATAACGCCGACCATGTCACTCAGACGATGGAGGTATTCGACCGGATACTGATGAGGAACATGTCCCACAAAGTAAGCAGCAACCGAAAACCATCCCTCAGAAATAACGTCAACGACATAAACCCGTATTTATGGAGCGGAAGAGAAGAAAAAGAGAGAGAGGAAAAAAGACGTATGAACGAACCCAGACGGTTGAAAAATGAGGAGCATAAAGATCAACCCAGAGGAGGGACGGCGGACATACAAAACAGCTGAGAGTGCACCAAAAAGTAAAGTTCATTGCGCTCAGGAAGTGGTACAAAGCGCAAGAACCTGTCGCAGCTTCGTTTCTGTGTGGCCACAGCTGGCACAAGGGAACTGAACTGACGTACCACTGCAAGACGATGTGGGCACCCGTGCAGCCAGAAGATCACCGGCACCACTTGGTCCCGGAAACGCCCACCAACAGCGCAGAGCCCGTGGAGCACAGGCAAGCACTCGGGAACATGGGCACCCATGAATGGCCGTGTCACACGTAGTCAACTCATGTTGCGAACGCTGCGCACTTGCTGCGCAGGTAAGACGCATCCTCGATCAGATTGGACGGATGTCCCTTCATGTGATACCATAGCAACCTTCCACCAGAACAGAGAACCGAAGCCCTTCGCAACCCCAGGTGCACAGGTTGGTTGGTGAAACAAAGTCCTGAAGCACGATGTAAATTCGAATGGTATGTTGCGTCCGTTGATAGAGGCGCGGCTGGTTCAAGCCAGTATAGGCGAGGAGCTTGCGATTTCAATCAGACACACACACACACGTTGTTCCACCCTCTGGCGATGTGCAGCACGATCGGGCCAGCAGCAGGCGGGCCACGCAAGAAACAATTGCATTCGAACATATGCCGAACGCGTCCACCACGCGCGCGCGCTTCGCGCGCGCTTAGGTTCTACATAATAAGCTCTAGTTGTAGTCTGAAGCGTGCCGTCTTGGAGGACATCGATTGTCGCACGGGTCGTGCCCTCAGGGAGCACCACCTACGGCCCCAGAGACAGGCTTGGCTAGCGTTCCCCCGCCCTCGTCGGCACACCCCTCACAGGGATCGCGCACAAAGGGAGCTCCACCTCCGTCCACAGAGACAAGGTTCGCGTAGTGGCACGCCCCTCACGCGGATCGTACCCCGCCGCAAATAGGTGCATTTGCGGCACCAGAGTGAAGCTTCATAGCGTCGCCCCGCTCACTTCGGCACACCTCTCATAGGGATCGTGGCCCGCAAGGGGTTCCAAGGACGGCCCTGGACGCAAGGTTCGCATCCCGCCCTCCCGTCTACTTCGGCACATCTCGCACATGGATCGCGACCCATAGGGATCTCCACCTTTGCACTGCGCCCCCCCCGCCCCTGGCGATTACGGCACAAACCATCACGCGGCTCGTGCCCACAAGGAGCGCTACCTAAAGGCCGAGAGACAAGGTTCGTACAGCGCTCCCCCGCCCATGTCGGCAGACCCGTCACGCGAACCATGCCCCAGAAGGAGCTCCACCTATGGCACCAATGGGCAGCTTCGCATGGTGAACCCCCAGCCATTTCGGAACATGCCTCGCACGGGTTGCGCCTGGAGGAGGTCCACCTGTAGCCTCAGTGGGGGCGTTCGCGCGAGGATACCCGAATTATTTGGCACCGCCTTCACGCGGATCGTGCCCTACGAAAAAATCAGGAATTCAGCGCACCCGTGCACGAGTGCTCCACTGCAAGATCGGCGAGACGTGGCTGGCTTGCGTTGAAGACCGTCGTGCCAAGGAGCCTAAGACATGTGGAGGGCTGATGGGGGCTGCGTTCAAGGCTGACGGGAGACGCGTCGGCCGAGTCTTCCCGCGATTTGGGAGCCTCGAACTGTTTGTAACTGTCCTGTCGTCTCTCAGCGTCGAACGGAGCGCAGCGCAGGCAGAGAGAAGATGGAGGAGGGAGGAGGGACAAGGGAGGAGGGAGGCGGCAGGACGTGGAGGAGAAGAAGGCAGGAGGAGGAGGTCGGAGGAGGAGGAGGCGGAGCAGGAAGTGGGAGGCGACGGGCGAGAAGCGGCAGACGAGGAGAACGAGGAGCAGACACGCCCGAGGAGTCGAGGGCAGCGCGGCCGCCCAGGGAGGCGGGCTCCACTCCGCCCCCGGCTCGCGCCGCGGGCCCTCCGCGGCTGCCGAGGGTGCGCTCAGCCCCCGCGGGCGCCGCCGCCGACCCGCTCGCGGGCCTGCCGGCGCGCAGAGCGACCCCGCGGCCCCGCGGCGGAAGCGACGACGACGACGCCGACGCCGACGCCGACCCGAGGATGACGACGGCGACGCCGACGCCGACCCGAGGATGACGACGGCGACGCCGCTGACGACGGCCGCCGACGACGACGCCGACGACGACGGCCGCCGACGACGACGACGGGGTGCTGTTTGCGCTTCGTCCAGGGCGGCGCGCCGGCTCCCTGGTCCCTGGTCGCGTCACCCCGCCGTCGCGCCATCGTTGCCTCCTTGGCCACCCGCCATCCACCTCCTCACATTGTCCTTCCTCACGCTCCTCCATCCACAACCTCCATCCGCCATCTTCCTCTCGTCCAAATCCTCCTCTTCCACCCATCCCTTCTCGTGCGGCTTCGCCTCCTCATCCATCCTATGTTTCCCGATCCACCATGTCCCTCGTCCTATTCGTTCTCCCCCTCCACCGCAGGGAATCCAGACCGATAAAGCCTACAATGCTTCAGCAAAGGAGGAAGAGGAGAGTGGAGCGGATAGGAGGGCATGGAAAGGACAGAGACGAGAGTGTGTCCCCAATATTCCTCCTCATCCTCCTTCTGGCATCGTCGTCGTCATCACAATTATCATCATCACCACGGCAGGTTCATTATCAGCATCAACCTCACCATCAGAAACGTCAACATCATCAGCATCATCAGCATCAGCATCAGCATCAGCATCAGCATCAGCATCAGCATCATCATCATGATCGTCATCATCATCATCATCATCATCATCATCATCATCATCATCATCATCATCATCATCATCATCATCACCATCACCATCACCATCACCATCATCATCATCATCATCAATAGCATCATTATCATCATCAGCATCATCATCCTAATTATCATCATCGTCATCATAATATTCCTCATCATCAGTCGCAGCAGCATCAGCAGCAGCACACTTGTCATCACAACCACCATCATCACCATCATCATCAGCATCATCATCAGCATCACCATCACCATCATCACCGTCGTAGTGATCCTCAGCTATCGCAGCATCATCGACATCATCATCATCATAATCATCAGCATCATCATCACCATCATCATCATCGTCATCATCATCATCATCATCCTCAGCATCATCAGAATCCTCATCATCATCAGCATCCTCATCAACATCATCATCGTCAGCAGCATCAGCATTATCATTATCAAAATCAGCATCAGTATCAGCAGCATCATCATCATCATCGTCATCATCACCACCTTCACCAGCATCATGACCATCACTACCATCAGCATGACCATCATCATCATTACCATCGTCACAACCATCACAACCGCTCATCTTAGACATCCTCATGATCGTCATCATCACTTGCATCATCATCATCATCATCATCATCATCATCATCATCATCATCATCATCATCGTCATCATCACCATCATCGACACCGTTATCATCTCACTTAGGATCGTCACTATCGTCCTCCTCATCCTCATCATCATCGTCATCATCAAGATCAGCATCACCATCATCAGCATCATCACCCTCATCTTCATAGTACACCATCATCAGCATCATCAGCATCGTCATCATCAGCAGCATCATCATAATCAGCATCATCATCACCATCATCAGGATACTCATCATTATCATCATCGTTATCATCATCATCATCATCAGCATCATCATCATCATCATCACCATCATCACCATCATCATCCTCAACATCATCATCATCATCAGCATCATCATCATCATCCTCAACATCATCATCATCATCATCATCATCATCATCATCATCATCATCATCATCATCATCATCATCATCATCATCATCCGTCTCCCCCTTACTTCAGCACCCTCTAGTCTCCCGCAATCCCTTCCAACGCCCTCGGGCCATCTTCAAAACTACCTCAGAGCATGCTTCGTCCCTCAGCAAACTCGCCGTCATCGTCCTCACGCCCCTCCACCAGAAGTCTCCAGAAGCGTCCAAACACCTCGGCCCTCGATCCTCTCACGTACTCCTCCTCCTCCTCCTCCTGCTCCTTCTCCTCCTTATCATCCCTCCTCCCCCCTCTCACTCCCGCTCCTCCTCCTCCTCCTCCTCCTCTTCCTCCTCCTCCTCCTCCTCTTCCTCCTCCTCCTCCTCCTCCTCCTCCTCCTCCTCCTCCTCCCCGGAGCCATTTTGGCCCGAGCCCCTTCGGCTCCGGCCTCGGTGGCTCGAGCGCTACCCTTGCAGCGCCGCAGCGGCCGTCGCCCCGGCGGCGGGAGAACGATGGGACGGTGTGCGCTGTCCCCTGCCCGCTTGCGGCCGAGGTGCCACGGGCACCGCCGGGCGGGATGCGCTCGTCTGGAGGGACCAAAAACCACAGAAACCTTAAACGTTTGGAGGCCCGCGCGGATTTCTTGGATCCGCGCTGGACCTCCCCTCCCCGGCGCGCGGAGCGCGCCAGGGGCGGCGCCGGAGGCGCCGCCGGGAGGGGCCCAGCGCGGATCCAAGACATCCGAGCGGAGCGCCAAAAGTTTATGTTGATGGCGTTTGTTCTGCTTCGATCGTCTCCGCCTTCGTGTGCATGGTGCTGCTGCCCGCGTCCCCAGTGGTTCTCAGAGGAGAAAGAGGTACCCATACCGCTACCTTTCCCGCGTTTTCCCCGTTTTGGGGGCCTCCCGGGAGGCCTTCGTCGCCACCGCTGGATTCGCCTCGAGAGTCTGGTCAGGACGCGGCCCCAGAGAGGTCCGGAGAGCAGCGGTATCGGTACCTTTTGGTGTTCCCAGGTGCTCCTTGTGTTCATGGGGCTGAGATTCCTGGTGGGCGGGCCTGCGTGCAGTGGCCATCGGCACTGGTACGAAGCTCGAGGCGTCTTGTTGTCGTCCAGGGGCGCGTCGGCATGATGGCTTGGGCGCTGTAGTGTACCTGGTGGTGTGCTTCGGTGTCTTCTTCGCACCCTTTTCCCCTCCCTGCTGCAGGTCGTCTGCATCATCGTTCAGTGCGTCATGGCCGACCGCGGCGTGTGGCTGCGGGTGCGTGCGTGTGTAGACGAGCGCGTCTCACGACTCGCAAAGTGACTGCTCGCAGATGGCCTGGAGCCGCCGAGGGAGAGGCAGACGATGGTTTTTCGGCCACTTGCGAGTGGTCACTCTGCGAGTAGTGGAACGCGCTCGGTGGGTGTGGGGAAGGCTGGCCAGGCCCGCCCCACGACCCCTGCCCGTCGGCAGGGACCAGGGTGGTTATGTGTTGCTGGCAGTGGGATTTTGCACTGCCGCTTGGAGGCGGTCCAGGCCCTGGCTTCTTCTTCTTCTCCTTATTCGTGGCGCGGTGTTGGAGCTCTTCGATACTGCAGCCCTCCTCGAAATCAAACGCAAGTTTTACCCGCCCCCCTCGCCCCAAAATTTCAATGTTGATGGACGCGCGCAGCGCGGCCGCGGGGTCAACTGAAGGCCCGGGGGAGTCGCCATGTCGTGGGAACAACTTGCGTTTGATTTCGAGGAGGGATGTGGAACTTGGGCGGTGCTGTCTTGCCGTGGGCTGTTGACCCCGTGGGCAACATGTGGGTGGCGGCTGGGCGGTACAGTTACTCTTGTACCTGGGCGGCGTTCCTCACTTCAGCATCTCGGAGTTGTTGTTCGATCAGTGTTCGACCTTCATGGCGCTGCTGCCATCCTGTGGGAGTTCATGCTATTGGTCAGTGGTCACTGTTCCACGTCTTGTGTTTCGAATGCTTGGCATCAGACGCGCTCTTGGTGGACTACGACACGCTGGTGTCCCTGATCTGAGTTTTGTAAGTGCGCCGAATCTAGCAATTTGTCGCCACCTCATCACCGCAACGTAACTCCTCATCCTGCTCCTCCTCCTTGGGATCCCGAACTCCGCTCAAAGTCGGTCCCTTGGCCCCTGCCAAGGCACGTTCTTGCAAGTTTTTGAAGCTACGTCGACCTGTGGCGACGAGAGCCGCCAGAAACGCCCCGCAAGGCCAGAGACGACGACGACGACGACGACGGCGAGGACGACGACGGCGGCGGCGGCGGCGGCGGCGACGACGACGACGGTGACGGCGGCGGCGGCGGCGGCGGCGGCGGCGACGACGACGGGGCGGCCGGCGGCCGACACACAACGGCGGCGGGAAGGGGCGCAGCAGCCGCCGGCGGCGGCGGCGGGCCGCGCGGCGCCTCCAGGTGTCGCCAGGCCACCCCGCAGAGCGTTCCTCGCGACGTCGCCGCTGCCGCTCGGCCGGCGTGCGGGCGGGCGGCCCTCGACGGCCGCTGGCGGACGGCGGCCGTCGGCGGCCGTCGGCGGCCTGCGGCAGGCCGCGTGCGGCCTTCGGTGGCGCGCTCGTCGTCGTCGTCGTCGTCGTCCTTCTCCTCCTCCTCCTCCTCCTCCTTCTCCAACTGCTCCTGCTCCTCCTTCGCGACGTCGTTGTCGTCGTCGTCACCGTCGTCGTCGTCGTCGTCGTCGTCGTGGTCGTCGTCGAGATGATCGTCACCGTCGTCGTCGTCGTGGTCATCACCAACGTCGCAACAGTCGTCGTTGTCGTCGTCGTAGTCGTCCTCGTGATAGTCACCGTCGGCATCGTCGTCGTCGTCGTGGTCGTGGCCGTCGTCGTCGTCGCCGTCGTCGACGTCCACGTCGTCGACACCGTCGTCGTCGTCGCCGTCGTGGTCGTCGTTGTCGTCGATCTCACCGTCGTCGTCGTCGTCGTGGTCGTCGTCGTCGTGGTAATCGTCACCGTCGTCGTCGGCGTGATTTCCGTCGTTGCCGTCGCGGTCGTGGTCGTGGGCGTCGTCGTCGGCGTCGTCGTCGTGAATGTCGTCGTCGTTATCGTCGGCGTCGTTGTTCGTGATCTTGGTCATGGTCGTGGTCGTGGTCGTGGTCGTGATCGCCGTCGTGGTCGTCGTCGTCGTGGTCGATGTCGTCGTTGCCGTCGTCGTGATCGTCACCGACATCACCGCCTTGTCGTCGTCGTCCTCGCCGTCGTCGTCGTGGTCGTCGTACTCACCGTCGTCGTCGTCGTCGTCATCGTTGTTGTCATGGTCGTCGACGTCGTCGTCGAAGTCGTCTTGATCGTCACCGTCGTCACCGTCGTCACCGTCGTCGTCGTCGTCGTCGTCGTCGTCGTCGTCATCATGGTCGTCGACGTCGTTAAAGTCGTGGTCACGGTCGTGGTGGTGGTCGTGGTCGTGGTCGCCGTCGCCGTCGTCGTCACCGCCGTCGTCGTCACCGTCGTCGTCGTCATCGTCAACGTCATCGTCGTCGTCGTGGTCGTGGTCGTGGTCGTGTTCGTGGGCGTCGTCGTCGCCGTCGCCGTCGTCGTCGTCGTCGTCGCCTTCGTCGTCACCGTCAACATCGACGTCGTCGTCGTCGTTCTCCTCGTTGGGAAGATCCTCACCGTCGTCGTCGTCGTCGTCGTCGCCGTCGTGATCGTCACCGTCGTCGTCATCGTCGTCGTGATGGTCACCGTTGTCGTCGTCATCGCCAAGACGGTCACACCAGTCGTCGTGGTGATCGTCACCGTCGTCGACGTCGTCGTCGTCGTGATCGTCACCGTCGTCGCCGCCGTTGTCGTCGTCGTTGTCGTGGTTGCCGTCGCCGTCGCCGTGGTCGTGGTCGTGGTCGTGGTCGTGGTCGTCGTCGTCGTCGACGTCGTGGTCGTCACCGTCGTTATCATCGTCGTCGCCGTCTTCGTCGTGGTCGTGGTCGTGGTCGTGGTCGTGGTCGCGGTCGTGGTCGCCGTCGCCGTGGTCGTGGTCGTGGTCGCGGTCGTGGTCGTGGTCGTGGTCGTCGTCGTCGTCGACGTCGTCGTCGTCACCGTCGTCGCCATCTTCGTCGTCGTCGTTGTCGTGAACGTGATCGTGGTCGTGATCGTGGTCGTGGTCGTTGTTGTGGTCGTCGTCATCGACGCCGTCGTCGTCATCTCCGTCGTCGTCGTCGTCGTGGTCGTTGTAATCGTCACCGTCGCCGTCGTCGTCGGCGTGATCATTACCGTCGCCGTCGTCGTCAACGTGCTCGTTACCGTTGTCGTCGTTGTCGCTGTCGCCGTCGTGATCGTCACCGTCGCCGCCGTCGTCGTCATCGTTGTCACGGTCGTCGTCGTCGACGTCGTCGTCGTCGTGGTCGTCGTCGTCACCGTCGTCGTCACCGTCGTCGTCACCGTCGTCGCCATCTTCGTCGTCGTCGTTGTCGTGGTCGTGGTCGTGGTCGTGGTCGCGGTCGTGGTCGCCGTCGCCGTCGTGGTCGTGGTCGTGGACGTCGTAGTCGTCGCTGCCGCCGTCGTCGTCGTCACCGTCTTCGTCGTCGTCGTCGTGATCGTGGTCGTAGTGGTGAGCGACACCGTGGTCGCCGTCGTCGTGATCAGCACCGTCGTCGTTCAAGTCGTCATCCTCGTCGCAGTCGTCGTGGTGATCGTCACCGTGGTCGTCGTCGTCGTCGTCGGCGTCGTCGCCGTAGTCGTGGTCGTAGTCATGGTCGTCGTCGTCGCCGTCGCCGCCGCCGTCGTCGTCGTCGTCACCGTTGTCATCGTCGTCGTCGTTGTGGTCGCGATTTTGGTCGTGGTCGCGGTCGTCGTAACCGTCGTCGTCGTCGTCGTCGTCGCCACCGTCGTCGTCATCGTCGTCGTCAGCGTCACCGTCACCGTCGTCGTCGTGGCCATCGTCGTGGTTGTCGTCGTGGTCGAAGTCGGTCTTCGTCGCCACTGTCGTCATCGAAGTCGTCATCGTTGTCGTGGTAATCGTGACCGTTGTCGACGTCGCCGTCGTCGTGATCGCTATCGCCGTCGTCGTCATCGACGCCGTCGTCGTCATCACCGTCGTCGTCGTCGTCGTCGTGGTCGTGGTAATCGTCACCGTCGCCGTCGTCGTCGACGTGATCGTTACCGTCGTCGTCGTTGTCGTCGCGTTGTCGTGATCGTCACCGTCGTCGCCGTCGTCGTCATCGTTGTCACCGTCGTCGTCGTCGACGTCGTCGCCGTCGCCGCCGCCGTCGTCGTCGTCGCCATGGTCATGTCGTGGTCGTGGTCGTCGTCGTCGTCATCGTCGTCGTCATCGTCGTCGTCACCGTCGTCGTCATCATCGCCGTCGTCGTCGTGGTCGTCACCGTCGTCAGCGTCCTCGGCATCGTCGTCGTCTTCGTCGTATTGGTCGTGGTCGTGGCCGTGGTCGTGGTCGTTGTCGTCGTCGTCTCTGCCGTCATCGTCATCGTCGTCGTCATCGTTACCGGCATCGTCGTCGTCGTCACCGTGATCGTCGTCATCGATATCGTGGTCGTCGTCGTCGCCGCCATCGTCGTCGTCGCCGTCGTCGGCGTCGTGACTTTGTCGTGGTCGTGATCGATGACGACGAAAACGACGACGACCCTCCTCCTCCTCCTCTTCAGCCCACTCCTCCATCCTCTCCCCTCTTTCTTCTCCTCCTCTTCCTCCGCCACACCCTCCTCCGCCTCCTTCTCCTCCTCCACTTTCTCCACCTCCTCCTCCTCATCCTCCTCATTACCTTCCTCCGACCTTCTCCCATCCTTCATCCCCCGCCTCGTTCTTCTCCTTGTCATCTCTCCTCTTTCTTCCTCTCTCAATCCCTCCCCTCCCTCCCTCCACCTCCTCATCCACCTCCTATTGCTGCTCCTCCACCTCGACGACGACGACGATGACGACGACGATGACGACGACGTCAGAGACGTCAGCGACGTCAGCGATCGGATGCTGCCAGAAGTGGCCATGGCCCAAGGTGTCCCCAACTTCTCGCTCCATCTTGGAGACGCCGACCCCCTGGAACTCCTGGAGACGCCCTGGGCCAGGGACACCCCTGGCAGCACCCGATGACACCCCGATGCACACCTCTCCGTGTGCACCCGTGCCTACAGGGGCACCGTGGCACACCGGGGGGCGCCAGGGACACCCGTGGCCCGGCGGGTTCAGGTGTCCCTGGCGGCCCCGCGAGGGGCCTCGGGGCCTCGGGCTCCGACGGGGCCCCTCTGCTGGAAACGGGGCCCATCTGCGGGACTGCGCGGGCCGGCCGAGCTCCCAGAGCCCTCGCCGAAGGCTCCCGAGGCCCCTCGGGGACCCCTCGGGAGCCCCGAGGCCCCCCCCCCCGGCGAGGGGCCCTCGGGGCGCCCCCCGCGGCAGCAGCCGCAGCGACGGCGACGAGGCCCGCTGAGGATAGGCGGCGCCGAGGCGCGCCTGCGACCGCCAGCCCCAGGCCTGGCAGCACGTACGGCCCGCCGCTGAGCCAGCCCACGCGGCCGGCGGCCTCGGGGGGCAGCGCCTCGGCGCGCGCGCCGCGCCGGCAGCGAGCATCGACGGCGACGACGGCGACGACGGCGACGACGGCGACGGCGACGACGGCGACGACGGCGACGACGGCGACGACGGCGGCGGCGACGACGGCGGCGGCGACGGCGACGGCGGCGGCGACCGCTGTGGGCCTCCAGGAGGCCTCGCGTCGCCACGGCCAGGGCCGCCTCGGAAAAACGCTGGGCAGGACGCACCGAAACGGGACACGCGCGGAAGCGAGACCCGACCCCGCCATCCCAGACCTCAGACGCCTTGACCAAAATTAGAAAGAAATAAAAAAAAACATAAAAAACATGTAAAAAAACGGGAACGTTTCGCCGTGCCCAGCCCCTGGGACCCGTCTGGACCTCGGGGCCATCAAAACTTGACACGAAAATGATCCTCGGTGGAAGGGGTCGAGGGCTCCTGGACCCGCGGATTGACACAATTTTTGTTTTGGGGGGTCTGTCTCCCCCCCACCGAATCAAAACTGTCAATCCACTGCCCCTCAGGAGGGCCCTCAAAACTGGCCCGCGGATTGGAACAAGTCATGAGGTCGAGATCAGGGATCTGGGTGTTCGTGCGCCTTCTATGCCTCTGGGAGCCTCCTGGGCCCCCCTGGGGGGGCCCGGGAACCACTGGATGGTGCAACATGAGACGACCGACTTAGGCGATGCGGCCTCAGCGCAGCTGCCAGCAAGCGTGAGAAAAAGATTGGCAAAGAGAAATGGGAATGCAGGTGGGCCCGCCCAGGCTCAGAGTGGCTGAACAGGCAGCGTGAGTATAAAGGAAGAGATGGGAAAACAAACACATGGCATAACAAGATGATGAACACAGCGGTGAGGAATTTGAAGACATGGTGGGTAGAATTTGAATACTCCTCCAGACGAGGAGCAGGGGGAGGAGGAGGACGAGTTTTTGACGAGCGCCCTGCCAGCCACCAGCCTTATTCCCTGATGGGGATTGACTCCACCCGAATTCTTTCCTTCGGGTGCCAGCCGCGCTTGACCCTGGACCAATACTCCGCTGCCTTGGCGAGTGGGCGGGTGCACTCATGGCGGAGCTGCTTAAACTGTCCGAGGGTCGAAAACGCTTTGCAGCGGGTGCATATAATTAAGATCTGATCGTTCGAGCATTCGAGCGCCAGACACGAATGACCCCGTTCAATGACCGAACGGGCTACAAAAGGCAGGTCTCCTCCGCATCCCTCGATCGAGGGGCGCGCAGCTTGCCTGCGAAATCTGAGACAACGATTGCACCTCCAAAAAGACTTGACCCAGGCCCAGACATGTTCTCCCTCGGGCACCTCCGCCCCAAGGCGGTGAGGACGAGGAGGAGCAATGAAGGGAACGTCCGAGAGGTCCAGACGGGGCCAAGAAACAAGAATTTTGGCAGCAAGGCGCGAGACTGTGCGCGACACCTTGAGCTGCCAGTCCAACTTTGTCTGCTGCTCATTAGAACACCTGGGGTGAGCAGCGGCCCCAAGCTTGGCTGATCTATCAGCCTCATCATTCCCGATTTTAAAGAAACGCTCTTCGGGGGAAAGATCGTCCGACTCGGCCACATGGGCCTTCACCTTGCGCAAATCGGAAAAACGGGTCCCCAGAACATTAATCATGAGGCCCGAGTAGGGCCTCTTGTACGACAGCTTCTTAGAACGGTCGAACTGGAAGGCCCTACAAACATTCAGACCGTCTGTGTACCCTGGAGCAGGGTCGGTGAGGCAAAGACTAGAGTACGCAAGAGCCCCGAACTCGGCCGCCTGAGGGGTCTGAGGAAACCGATCCCACAAAGGGGACCAAGCTCTGAGCTTCAAAACTTGCTGGGAATCGAAAACCGCTATGCCCCACCCTGCCCTGCTTAATTCTTTCACTACGTGCTTCTGACAAGAACCATCCATGAAAACATAGGAACCAGAAAACAGTTGCTCATCTTCATGTTCTTGATCAACCTCCCATCGAAACTCTGGAGCACATTCAGGAACAGGACGGGGGTGAAGGTCCCCAGGATGTGGGAAGAGGCCCTTGGTGAACAAAATCCAATCCTCCATGGAACACGAAGCAGGATCGATCTCATTGGCCGCCTGCAAAACATCGGGATCTACAAACTCCTGTCTGAGCTCCGCGGCCTCAGGATAAGGACACACCCAAAGCCTCTGGAAAATCGAGTCCGAGGGCCCGCCGCACAAAGCGCAGCACGTGTCCTGGAGTTGATACCCACACTGGGTTGCACGCTCCTTGGTCCAGCAGGCCCCGCAGACATTGGCTCTGATCGAACCTTTCTCGAACGGCGTGAATTTCGAGCTGCTGAGGTCGCGAATCACAGAATCGCAACATAGCCTGGCACCAACACCGAGCTTCTCGCCTGACAGCCTGCACAGTTGACGAATGACAGCTTCCCGCAGAAGGTTCTTGATCAATCTGAGGGAGGAGGTCGTGAGAGAGAAGGTGGCGCCAAGGCCGTTCGTCATCTGCGCGTAGCTGGGCATGCTCCAGCCAATGCGCTTGAGGGACAGAAACATAGCACCTATGGGGCCCCGCACCTGCCGCCACGCAGCTGGCGGGTTGGCCCACGTCTGGGCCCAGGCGTCGCGTAGCCCCGCGAAGCCTAGAGCAAAGGGAGTCTGCTGAACCTGGGCGTCCCACAATTCCCTGGAATACCTGGCAATCGGAGAAATAGCAGCATGGTAAACTGGGTCCCCTCTCAGAATACACAACGAAGTAAGGGACCTGGACCCAGCCGAAGATTTGACAGACTTCCCAAAACCAGAACGTAACATTCCCAATTCATAATCAGAAACTCCGTAAACCTCAGAACCATAAGTAACTGATGCCAGCGGCCCTGAAACAAAAATCCTGCGGGTGTGTCGGCCAAGAGCTTGACGAGCTTTCCGCACCCGTCTGCAGCGTGCTCTAAACTGAGCCTGTCTAGCCTGAACCTTCCTACCCCGTCCTTTGGTGCGCCGGGCCTTGCCAGCACCGTCGTCGACCCCAAGGTTGATGGCAGAGCTGGCGTCCGCCGAGGGGCCGCCGTACGCTCCAAGAAACACCTTCATCTCCTGGCCTACATCGGCGTGCGAAGCAACTAATGCCGCCTTATCGGTAGAAATGGTAGCCTCCATATCGGTCTCCAGGGCCACCAGGAGGTCCACCGAGGCCCGTTTCAAAGACGACGCGACCGATTTCGAAGTCCCCGAACTCGACAGCCCATAGTCGTCGATATAAATGTCTAAGGAGACCTGCTTGGGGAGCCTGACGAGATCCACAGTAGGGATGATGTAAACCCTGACGTACGTAGTCGCAATGCTACACCCAGCAACCACCCCATGCGTGGCAAAGTGAGGCCCATGAAGAAGACCTCCTAAGGATATAAAACGAGCCCCACGATAAGCCCTATAGGATACTCTGGCAATCTGCATCGGGAAATCGAGCAACTGGCAACGGCCGAGGAGCTTTGGAAGCCGAATCGTTTCGTAGAACTTATATAGGTCCCATAAGACTTTACAGCAGCTCATCCCCCGACCGACGATATGTTCGCTCTTAACTTCCTGACGATACACCACATCCGAGGCAGAATTGAACGAACCAGATGCCAAATAAAGACGCTGATGTTCGGCTTCCCACCGCTCTGCGTAGGGGCACCGAGCGCGAGCCCGCAGCCTGTAGAGTGCCGAAAAAAAAGCCCTATCGGGCGATAGCCTCCTGCTGGCTTCGGAAGCAATGACGCGAGCAGCACCTGGGCAGGGTGGGGCAACAGACTGGCGGCCTCCATCATCGAAAACATGGTGCTGACGGCAGCCAGCAAGTCGGGATGCATAAGGGCGAAATGCCTCATGTGAAACCCATCGAAGCTGTAAGCCGTGCCTAAAGCATAAGTCTTACTCACAGCTATCAGGTCGTCCGCCGAGAGAACTTCCAAAGGCTCCAAGAACTCGAGGGGCTCCTGATCCTCGGGCGGGTGCGAGGCCGACTCCAAGAGAGCCCCGAAACGCTCCCCTTCCGACTTCAGGAGGGACATGGGGTCCGAGAGAACCAGCCCGTCGGCCGACAGCGTGGTCGTGGCAACCCAGGGCTTCAGCTCGCGAGTCCAGCGGTGGGCGCTCTTTCCCCCTTTGTCGACACCGTCCAAAAGCCAGCTACGCCACTCTTTTAACGAACGCTGTGAGGAAGACTTAGCATACTCTGCTAATCCAGGTTCAAGTTGAGCGTGAAACTCTCGAATACGTAACCCGTCTTCACAAACATCCTGAAAACCATGGAGGAGTTCGCACCCAAGGCGATAATCTTCTTGAAACCCTTCCCAAGCACGTTGAACATGAGGAGGGGGATCCAGAAAGTGGGCCCTATAACGCTTAAACGCTCCAGAATCTCCAGAGTCGTAAGCCCCCAAAATGAATCTCGTAGTCCTGGACAACCACCTGCCAGCAACAAGACCAGGATCCCGAGTCGGGGGACGCGAATCTTTATCCAGAGCCGAAACCCAGGCCAAACGAGGCCGACGTCCGCGGGAGCCCCAAATCATGAGCTCCGTCTGAAGGACCCTGGATAGCTCCCACCCAGCAGCATCAGCCCAAACTCGGTAAAGAATGTCGAGGTGCTTCTGGGTTTTTGCTCTGGACTCGCGCCTCTGGATAAGTTCTCGCCCTTCACGGGCGCAGTCCAAAACGCGGGCGTGATTCTCCGTGCACGGCGCGGGGCCAATCGGGCACTCCGCAGGCAACTTCGGCGGTCGGAGGAAAGTGAGGGCCTTGAGCTCAGCCAACTGCGGGTGGAAGAGAATGCGCACGGGCGTGTGCGTCTTGATGTCGCTATCGAGGGCGGCGGTGACTTCCTGAATGCAACGGGTAAAACCTGACGATAGCACAAAATAGTCCAGGACTCGTAAACCCCCAGTACTAGAACAGGTGCCAATATCAGGATATATAACATTCGCCTTCAGATACCCAGGGACTCCCGAGGAAACCAGGACATCTGGAATCATATTGAAGTCGCCGCCTATCACATTAGGACCCTCGTAGAGCGAGTGCCTGGCCGAGACGGCCGCCAGTATGTCGAGATTTCTGCTTGTAAGTTCTTCGCTGTCGTACAAGTAAACCGATGAGACCAAAACCGTAACGGCCCCTGGCACCTGGACGATTCCACTCATAGCCCTGGACGGGACGACGATCGGGCCGAACTCGGGATCGTGGAAGCCCAGGAAGGAGCGGACCAAAATTGCGACACCTCCAGAGGTGCCTCCTGCAGCGGTTCTGACAGCAGGATTGAAACGAGATTTCCAACCCCTCTTCAGCGCCCATTGTCCTGCCTTGGCTACGTCGTCGTCCGATACGATGTGGTGCTCTTGCACGAGAACGATGTTTGCAGGCGTGGTTACAAGCCACGCCTCAATGGAAGACCAACTCGTACAGTTCACCGTTTCAATCGACAACTGGAACGTGCAATCAGGGCAGGGGGGCACAGATAAAAACTTCGAGGGGTCGGAAGGTAAGCCGCCTCCTGGAGGCAACCTAAAAAATCTGGATGCGACAGCAGATGCCTCAGAGCTGGCCCCACCCGTCTGGTGGAAGGCCTCACCCGTCGACCCTGAAGTCACCGCCGATGACCAGGTACTCCCAGTCGATTTTGACCAACTTGATTTCGAAACCTGGTCGAGCTCCAGCGGGGATGAGGGAATGGCAGCCGCTGGGCTACCTTCAGCACGCGCGTCATGTCCCCCCTGCCAGCTAGGCGCTGGCAGGGGGGCCTCCTTCTGCCAGAGGACCGAGAAGTCGATCTGCAGCACCGAGGAGATCCGTAGCTGAAGCCGAGGCCGACGCAGATGGTGGCGCCCCCGACGACGCTGCAGAGGAGGACCCATCGCCTGCTCCGCTCGAGGGCGGCGCCGCCTCAGGCTGGGTGCCCCCGCCGACGTCTCCAGGAGCCGCTGCTGCAGCCGCTCCTTCAGCACCGACCTTACGCTTCTTGCCCAGCTTGCCGACGTGGGCTGCATGGGCCTTCTTGAGCTCGTCGAACTTCTTCTTCGCCTCTCCGAACAGCTGGCGTGCCGATGCCTGGATGACCTCCTTGAGCTGCGACGTGCGCTTCTCCAGCTCCTTGGCGTCGGCCTCCTGCACCTCATACACCGAGCTGTCGATGCCAAAAACCTCCTCCATGTTGGACATATCCAGAAAGTCGCACTCACCCGACAGCAGGTCCTGGAGGGACACTCGAGCCTTCGGCTGGGCCGCTGGTGGAGGACAAACCTGAGATCGCAGCTGCTCCACCAAAGACTGGTACTTGCCAACCTCAGCGGCCAGCTCACGACGAAGAGAACCGATGGATTCCTTCTTGTCCTGGAGCCAGTTCTGCCACTTAGCGTACTGGTCCAGGTCATGCTGAAGCTTCTTCTCGAGCTGCTTGATGTGTCGGTCGACCTGGTACGCCTGAGCCTGCAGCGGCACAGGAGCATCGCCGACCTTGCGCTTGTCGAGCCGATGCTGGAGGGCCGTGGCGGCGGACGAGTTGCCCATCTTCTTGTGGAGGGAGATGAACTGCAGCAGCTCCTCCTCGGACAGCTTGTCCTCGTCGCCTGCCACAGGCGGGGGGCTGGTGCCTCCCTGGAGGCCGACAGGCAGGGCCGTCGACGTGGCCCCGTTGGCAGCCCACTTGTCCCAGTCGACCCAGGGGGCTGCCCAGGCTCCACTGGGCGCCGGGGGCGCCGCTGCCTCCACCTCCTTGCGCTTGCCGTGGCACTGCTTGCAGAACCAGTAGCGGGCCAGGTTCTTGCCGCAGCCACAGGCGCAGCACTTCCAGTAGCCATTCGCATCAGAATCTCGCCAAGGAGGAGGGCCCACAGCAGACCAGCCTCCGCGACGATGTGGCGGCGCCATGGCTGAGGGCGCCGAGGGATGCGGGAGATTGCCTCTGATTTAGTCGTCTCCCGCTGGGAGACGGAACCTCAAGCGCCTCGGGACGGCACAGAGGCAGGCCCAAAAAATTCGGGCCCCAGTTGCTTGAGGGAGGAGGAGGACGAGGAGGAGGGCGAGGAGGAGGAGGAGGACGAGGAGGAGGACGAGAAGGAGGAGGAGGAGGAGGAGGAGGACGAGGAAGAGGAGGAGGAGGAGGACGAGGACGAGGAAGAGAAGGAGGACGACGAGGAGGAGGGCGAGAAGGAGGAGGAGGAGGAGGACGACGAGGAGGAGGGGGAGGAGGAGGAGGACGAGGAGGAGGAGGAGGAGGAGGAGGAGGAAGAGGAGAAGGGGGCCCAGGAGGAGGAGACGACGACGACGACGAGGAGGACGACGAGGAGATGGGCGAGGAGGAGGGGGAGGAGGACGACGAGGAGGAGGAGGAGGAGGAGGGCGAGGAGGAGAGGAGGAGGAGAGGAGGAGGAGGAAGACGAGGAGGAGGAGGAGGACGACGACGAGGACGGGAGGGGGAGGGCGAGGAGGAGGGGGAGGAGGACGACGAGGAGGACGAGGAGGACGAGGAGGAGGAGGAGGAGGAGGAGGAGGAGGAGGGACCCGCGCTGGGCCCTTTGAAGGATGGGCAGGGGGGCGGAAGGCCTCCGAGATCTCGGAGAGCGCGCGGATGGTCATTTGCCGTCGGGGCCCGGCTGGCCCATCTGTCTCCCGCGGTCGGGACACAGCCACGCGAGCTGTGGTCAACAGCACGGGCCTTCGCCAGGGGCCCATCCTCCTCCTCCTCCTCCTCCTCCTCCTCCTCCTCCTCCTCCTCGCCCTCCTCCTCCTCCTCCTCCTCCTCCTCCTCCTCCTCCTCCTCCTCCTCCTCGGGCCCCATGGAGATACCAATGACCGAGAGCATTCCAAGGTGTGAGGGCAGACGCACACATGACGTTCGCCGCCGAGGCATGCAAGATGACCCACGAGGAACTTCGTGTCAGGAACGAGGTCTTCGTTGGCCCCAGAAGTGCCAAGGCGCCCCAGAGTCGCTGAGGGAAGACCCCCGGAAGCACACGCGGAACACCGAGCCCCTCCGGCCAAACAGGACCTTATCACGTCAAGGTTTTGAGCGTAGCGGCGGTGGAGTTTCGGGCCACGTCCATCCCCTTTCGGAGAAGGGAGAGGCGGTACACCCCCCCACACCTGCCGCGCGACGGCACACCTCATCGCCAGCCTGGCCGCGCGGGGAGGGCGCCGGGATGCCGTTCGGGACTGGTTGGCTGCCTTTTTGATGCAGGAGGAGGAGGAGGAGGAGGAGGAGGCCTATATCTGGCTGAGGAGGCTTCTGGGGGGCCTCTTGAAGAGGACTCGTCTCTCGAAGGCCCCATTGCGTGCTTCCTGGAGGCCTCTGCGGCGGCGCGCAAGAGGGGGGTTAGGGGGAGGGGGGGAGGTTCTTTAGGGGGAATACAAACCTACCTCGCTTTTGACCACCCTCGCTTCCAAGAGATACCAAACGATACCAAACTACGGCCTGTACTGGTCAGGTCGCTTGACGAGGAGGCGCGTGGTATGACTTGGTTTTGCCTGGAAGCGAAAGCGGGGTAGGTAATTCACGCTCTGGTTCTCAGAAGGAGGCTGCTTCGTCGAACGCGCAGGCCTTATTCCTGCAGACAATGCCCGCGTCTTCTAAGAAGCAGGGGTGCTTCTAGGAGAAGCCTTCCCCCCCTCCCCCATACCCCCTCTGCGCGTGGCCGCCTCTCGAAGCCTTCTTGGGGCCCCTTGGGCCTCTCTGCTGCCAGCCACGGCTGGCCCAAACGACCAGGGTCACGATTTGGAGAGCGTGCGGGGGGACTCTCGGGGCCATCCTGGGCCGTCTTGGAACTCTCTGGGGCCGTCTTGGGTAAACGTTAACTGTTCTTCTGCGGCTTCGCAAACACTTCTACGTGCCTGGCGTCAGTGCAAGATCCGCCAGAGGTCGCGCGAACTGGCAGTGCTGCCGGCGAGTCGACCTGGGCCCACTCGGGAGCCGATCACAAGGTGAAGGCAGACGCGGCCATCTACCTGCAAGAGAAGCGCATCACGACTGTGAAGCAGGAAAATGGCGCATCACGACTGCGAAGCAGGAAAACGAGCGCAAGACGATGTGGGAAGAAAAGAGAAGGCAAAGATCTGGCAAGCGCCGCGTTGGGAAGTAGTTAGACCTCGTGAGACGCCCTTACTACCAGTGCGACTGGTCACAAAACCGCGCTGCGTGAGTCCTGCGGTCCGCGTCCTTCTGCCATGCGCTGACTGGGTGCTGGGCGTTGAGGGGTGCCCTGTGAGCGACCACAATATCAAGATCGGTTGAACTGCGAGTGCAACTGCAAGAGCGCTTTGAGCGTACTTGGTTTGCCTCTTGCACTGAGTCCCCGCTGTGTCCACGGCACACTTCAATGCACAGGGTGCAAGACGGGAAGGTTCACAAAACTTGCAACATCATACACGAACCTTGAAGCCCACTCAGCAGACTTCGAAGGTGCTGCGACGAAAAGCGCGCTGCGCCCCAAATATGTGCACCAATCCGCGGAGAGAAAAAAGGCGTTGACCCAACGCGTATAGCTGGTCTGCCCGTCATCCTGCGCCCTCCAAGATGAGCAGCTCCACTGCGGTATCTTAACCTGGGCAGGCACTAGCGTCTGCACCCAGGCACGCCCGAGATGAGCCTCCCCGAGCTCGTCGCAAGCGCACTGTAATGCCAAGTGAAGAAGCGCCGCAGATCCAAAAGGTACACAAAAACAACATGTACACGCGCGTCGCAATGTGCTGAATCTACGGTCCCGTGAACCATGAAGCCAGGGCGGCGCTGGGAATCCTCACCCTTTACCCCCTGTCCGCGCACGGATTAAAAACTTATAATATAATAAAATGCGGGGTCGCCGACGACGTACGCAATGTCCTGGAGCCACCACCGAAGTATACACGGCTGTTGAAGCCCAATGTTCAAAATCCATTCAGATTGCGGATACGTGGGAACCGCTCCGCCTGGCAGTCCTGCTGCACCACCCCCAGGCCCTCCTGCGAGAGGGAACGACGGGCGACGCCTCTGGCTGGAGTGGAAGAAAGCGTGATGGGCCAATTTACCACGACCACTACCACAGGTAGGACGGGGAGAGGGGAGGATGGGGAGGTCCTTCCCCTTCTCCTCCTCCTCCTTCTCCTCCTCCTCCTCCTAAACCTCACTCTCCCACATATGGTAGTGGTGGTGGAAAATCTGCCCATCAAAGCGGGGACCATGACCACGACTGCACGCGGAAACGTCGTGCCGATCTTGGTCACCGTCGATCTTGGTCACCGTCGGTTCGTGGATCCTCCTCGCGAATGGGCGACAGCCGGCATGGATCAGGACCAAGGTCGGCACTGGCAAGATCCGGCAAGATCCCGCGACATTTGGTCATGGTCCCCGTATTTCTTTCTGCTCGGTGGAAACTCATGGGAGCCTCCCATACCATCTTGCCGCCTCTTGCACATCGACGCTCATCGACGCCGAATCGACGCGAATCGACGCTGAGTCGACGCTGGCCGACGCCGAATCGGCGCTATCGCATCGACTCCAGACGCCAATGGACGCCAATCGACGCTGAAGATGGAATGAAGAGGGCACACTTCAAGTCGGGCCTGTCCCTCTACAGGAGGAAGATTCCCAAATAGTCCAAAAATCGTCAGGGGCCTTTCTGGGGGCATGTTTAGGCATGCTTCGAATAGTCTTTGCATCTTTTTCATTTGTCGTCACAAATATCCGCCTGTGGGGGGACACGCCCGACCTGAGGGTACACCAGGCTCCCACGATTCACCACCTGACCACCTACCAAACCACCCCAACCCAACCCGAAGACCCGAATTTGACCCGAAGTTCAGGTTGGGGGGGGGGGTACGGGTTCCGCGTGTCTTTGCGAGGTTCCCCGACCCCCCCCCCCACTGGAAATGGAGGGCAAATCGTGGCCTTCGGGTCGGGTTGGGGTGGTTTGGTGGGCGGTGACCACCCAGCCCCCCGGAGGAGGCGCCTACCGCAGCCTGCCCACGACCTTCCCGGCGCGCGCCGCCCAGGAGCCGTGGTCGGAGTGCACGGTGGCCTCCGCGAGGCGCGCGGTGCACTGGTGCGCCGAGGGCCGCGCCGCCGCGCGCCTGTGCCAGCACTCCTTCGAGCAGGGGGTCGACTCCAGGAGTGCTTTTTACTGCAACATGGACTCGTTCGGCGCACGTTCGAAGATCGTCGCACGTTCGACGTGTAGCCCGACGAGGAAATCAAGTCTGGGGTAAATCAACTCTGTAGACGATCCCCTGCTCGAGTCCTGCACCAGCTGCCGCACCTGGGGGGGGGCAAATTCCTCCGACGGAATTCCTCGAGCCGGGCATGTTCGCTCGATGTCGGAGCCCGGGACCCTCACGGATCGATCCGGCTTGAAAAGTGGCGCAGAAAGATGCGGTCCAGGGGTACGGTCTTGATCTTTCTCCGTTGCTGCATTTTTGGGGCGACGTCGGATCTCAGGTCAGGGGATCCCAGATGCGACTCGGTTTGGCTTGCCTGAGGATCTCCTCTTGATCCCTCCTCCTGCACCCTCCTGCCTCCTCCTTCTCCTGTTGCCTCCTCCTCCGCCTTCTCCTCCTCCTCCTCCTCCTCCTCCTCCTCCTCCTCCTAGGTACCCTGGCTGAGGTACCGTCCATTCTCCGTACCGAATGACCCCATCTTGCGGGCTCGCCGCCTGCGCACTCTTCCCGTCCCCTGTTCTCTCTGCCATCCCCCCCACTATCCCACATGGCATGGAGCTTTGTTGTACACAATGTGTGCTCGCTCGTGCAACACGGTAGGGCGGATGATGTCAGTGCAGCGTACGACACGAAGGACATACAATTCATCGTGGGCACCAGGCTGAGACGCAGATACACGGACGACACATGCACGAGTATCATGGACCGCACGCACCACATCCTCAATTGGGGTTACGGCCGGTCCCCGTTCACGACAGCGCATGCAGGAGTGCAGATTAGGTTGCGCAAAAGATCTCTTCGTGTTTCCCATATTCTAGCAGTGTATTCGCCACCTGCGGCCTTACAAGGCAGACTGGGGGCGGTCTTGTTGCGCTCGGGACGCTTCCATTTATTGTGCTTCGTAGTCTACTTTCCACCGCGACCTTCGACTGCGCGACGCAATCTAGTATATAATAAGACGGTGGACGCCATGATCGAATGGATGCGCAAGATCAGCTGCGAGCAACCCAGTAGGTGCTCAATTATCTTCGGTGGAGATGTAAATGATCATTCAGGCATCCCTCCTCCCGATCATGTAGTTGACGCTATGAACCCGATAGGCCCGCTTAACCCTGCACAGGAACACTACTGCATGCACAAACTCCGTGGCTACATGGAAGACTTCGGCCTCTGTCTCGTCAATACGTATATAGGTGGACAGGCGACCTTCTATGGACGGCAGTCTCAAAGCAGAATAGATTATTTTGGCGCTCCCTATTCTTGGTTGTCTCATGTTCGCAAATGCCGTATTCTAGAAAAACAGGGTCGGGCACTTCAACTTGTTCCGATTCGTCAGCGATGGGACCACTACCCGCTTCTTGTACAGGTAGACTACATCCTTTCATTCCCGCATTCGCAGAGGAGGAAGAAGGAGGAGAGGTGGGACATGGACAGGATGGTGGAAGGAGTGGTGAAGGGGCTCTGGCGGGGGCGGTTCTTGAAAGAGGTGGAGGACATGTGCTACAATACTTATCCCCAATGGAAAGCACTTGAGGGTAAGGCTACGCCTGATCAAGCTTGGGAGGCACTCATATCTGCGATTCGACCATTAGCTCTTGGGTACTTTGCTCAGCACGTTCACGAACATGATAGCGCTTATGCCCAGGCACGGCAAGCACAGCAAGATCTTTTGCGTGAGCGCGCACGTCTTCGGCAATACATCGGCACACTCACTGAGGAGCAGCAGCAGGAGCTCACCAGCACGCAGCAACAGCTTTTTAGGATCACTCGGCAGGTCAGGAACCAGAGGAAGATGAAACAAGAGCTGAGGATGGAGGATCTAGCTGAGCAGCTTCGAGAAGCCCTACAGCAGCAGCAGTGGAGTTATGCACATAGGCTCACACGGCGCATAGCATGCACATCGGTGGGTCCTGGGAAAAGGTTCTACAACACACATTTGTCGTATAGGCCCACACGTGAGATATGGCGCGAGCATCTTGCACAGCCGGGACGAGAGGGTGGCCAATCGTGTGAGATGGTCGAAGTGGCCAACTTACCACCTGATCGACATGAGGAGGGCCTGGGTTACGACATGTATGAGCCTGGCTTTAAGGACGAGGCTCTGTGTGATCTCTCTGGAGTCCGCGCCGCTCTGCTTAGTATGAAGTATCGCAAAACGGTGCCAAGCTGGAGCCTCCCCCTCGAGATCTTTCGGATGCTGCTCCACCCCACCCGTCGAGATCGCAAGTACCGTGATCAGCAGCAGGCTTTTAGTGCGGATATCCCTTCCATGAGTTGGTTTGACAGACGTGTGAGGGGGATCTTGTGGGACGTCAGGGGCAGCTGTAAAGTACCCCTGGATTGGTTGAGGTCGTCAGGTTGCTGTCTCCCCAAGCCGACGGACAAAACGGGAATGAAGGCATTGCGACTCGTACATCGCACCTGCCCGTTCAGTAAGGCGTTCTCCAAGCATGTTGGTCGTCGCGGTGAGATCTGTTATTCGGATAAACTGTACCCCCCGTATCTGCACGGAGGCCTTCGGCATCGTAGGAGAGAGTCGGCAATCCGCATACAACTTATATCCAGTTGGCGATTGACACAGCTGAGGAAGTCACATTGCACCATATTCTATGACCAGGCCAACGCGTTTGGCAGTATAGCGGCTACCGCCTGTGATGACACAGACTATCTACATCTTGATCCAAGGGATATTTTTCTTGGGCACGCATGCAATCACAATAGTATCATATCATTGGAGTGCGTGGATGGGGAGGGACATTTTCGGGTGGGAGAAGGAGTTCTGCAAGGCCATCAAGCAGCACCCACTAAATACACGCGCACGTTCGATAGATGTGTACTCGCCCCGTGGATTGACCTCCAGCATGCCAAAGTTGACGGTCAGCACCTCATGTGTTCAGACCCCCTCGGAGAAGACCCAGAAGCACAGGTTGACATCAGCACGACGGTATTCATGGATGATATAGCTCACAAGTGCGTGTCTCGAACAGCGGATGGAATGGTCAAGGCTGTGAATGGCGCGAGCCAGGACTTAGATGAGTGCCTGTATACAGTAGGGGGTGCACAGAATACCAGCAAGCAAAATGTCGTTCCTCGATTTGTTGGAGTTGGAGCCCACACGCAGTCGAGACGCTTCACATCTGCACAATATACGCGTGATGTAGCCGGCCAGGTTTGTCAGCATGCACCATATCTTGGCATTCACTTTCATCATAATTCAACTACATCACAACAGAGGCTTGCAATCAAGAAGCATATGTATAGGGCCTGGTACTCCATGGGCAACTTTTGGTATCGTCCTCGAATTCCTCGGCATATCTTACTGATTGTGTTCCAGGCGAGGGTCCAGGGTGCGGCTTTGAGTGGCATGGAAGCTTTCATTCCCTTGGCGAGTGACTATGACATGATTGATGGGTTGTTGCTGATGTGGGGGAGGAAGCTTCTTAAGGGGGACGCTACGCTGAAACAAGCTCGGCCTGATGGGGGCATTAAATACACGGCGTTGCAAACACGACAGGTGTGGGGGGGGCTGGGCTTGATTCCATCTCAACTGGAATTACGAATAAGACGGTTAACTTGGCTGCAGCAAATCACGCAACATCGGCAAGAAAATCAGCAACTTGTGGCGGCAATGTTTGGGCAACTTCCAGATGAGCAGACCCCGACAGTAACTGATTGGCAGCTTCATCGTGACTCCGATGGTAAGTTCCAAGGGAACCCCTGGGCTCTGCAGGCGGCGAATGACATTAGTTCGATTGTTCACCTCGAAAAAGGCAAAGAGCTGTTAGATGAGATGGAGGGCAAGAGTTTCAAGGTGTTCACCCCGCAGTTCAGCGCGAAGTTCCTGAAACTTAATGTCGCTAAACTACGTCAGCGTTTTTGGGAGGGAGTTATTGATGCGAGAGGCCGAGCACTACACGAACCTAGGGATGTACAAGATGAGCAGCTACCTGAACCGCCACCTGCACCTGTCTGGGTATGTAATGAAACTACTAGTAGTGGGGCAGTATGTGGACTCACGTTTGACTCACAAACTGCGTGGTACGCGCACATGCGCTTCACCCGAGAAGGCAGCCATGGTCATCGTGCATTAAGCCAGCTACTTACAATAACTAACCAATGCCCTTGGTGCATGAGTGTGCATGCCACGCGCGCTATATCCCAGCAGCATGTTCGGCGGCTATTCCTCAATCATGCGTGCCATTGTGATCGCAGCCCTGTGCAGCATGAGGTAGTCCAGCCCTTATCGCTAGCCTGCCCGGCCTGCGGTCTGGAACACATTTCTCTCGAGCAACTCCAGAGGCATATCAGAACACACATTGAACTGCCGAGTACAGCTCAGTTCGTCTTCACTGCTGATGTCGTTGTGGGCGCTGGCAATCGACCAGGGCAAGCTAGCGGAGGCCAAGAAGCGGCTGGCGACGGACTCTCCCAAGATCTCCTTCGGTGGTGGCTCCAACGGCGAGCGCCCCCCGCCCCAGAAGAAGGGGCGACAGGGAGGCGACGCCGGTGCTGCGATGATGGCCGCGGACACCGACGAGTCCGATGGAGAGACGGCGACGGACCTGATCAAACTCCAGCTCAACACGGCTCAGCGCAACAGAGCGCTGGAGGGCTGTCTCTTATCGACGCAGCTTCTTCCTCAGGAGAACGAGCTGAACGCGGTGGCGATCACGACGATAGAGCAGTACATGGACGCAGTCAAGGCCAAGCCAGCGGATCACGGTCAGGGTCATCCAGGCCTCGTCTTGTGCATGACGATGCTCGAGGCGCTGGTAGGCAACGCCTGGCTTCAGCAGCAGCAAGACGTTCAGAAGGAGCTGAAGGCCCTCACCGAGTTCGTGAATACGATCAGGACGCTGCCGATGGTGACGGCAGCAGAGTATCTCAAATATTGGAAGGTCAAGGAGGTATGGGCGGAGAAGGAGGTGGCCATCAAGAGCCGCATGGTGCGCCACACCTACTTCGTCAACGCGTGGACGACGCTGGGGGGCGGCACCTTCATGGTGCCGATCAATGGCGTCATCACGGCGCTCTTCGTCAAGATGGGCAGCCAGGCCAAAATAGGACCGCCCCCCAGGACGACGCAGGAGAGGAAGGTGCAGGGCAGTCTGGAGCGGCTCCTCCGCAGCTCCAGGCATCGCAAGTCATGAGTAGTGGGCAGAGTGAGAGGGATGTGAGCACGCCGGGTGCAGCTAGCAATGTTGTGAGTCGTATTGCTGTAGGCCAGACTGTGCTCGAGCGCGGGCGCGTGAGGTTTCGGGGAACTTGGGAGCCTCCTGAACAGCCCGTCCAGAAGCGAGGAAGACGACGCAGGGGATAGGGCCCTGGCGTTGGTTCCCTAGTGGTTGGTCGCGCAGCCAGGTCATGCGGGCGCCCTGACTGACAGGCAGTCGGGCGATGACCACGTTACTTTGTTTGCCCTTCCTCCTCTTCTTCCCCCCTCCGCCTCCGTCCTCGTCCCTCTCCTCTTCCCCTTCCCCCTGAATGTGGTGACGTTAACCCGGCCGGCCAATTCAGTTCTGCTCGCCAGTGCTTTTTTGAGGTTTCGTGCCAATTACGTGCCCGAATGCTTCGTGCAGTTCTTTAGCCTGAATGAGTTTCGGTGGCGCCTACCCTCCTTCGTCCCTCTTGTCCTCCCTCCTCTCGGCCTTCCTTCTTCTGTGCCTCCTCCTCGTATGTGCCACCTTAGCTCTGCCTTGAGTTCGTGTTTGTTGTCTGATTTCGACCCGTCCACTCCAGCCATGCGTCCTGGAGAGGGAGCCACGGGGGATGGCGATTGTTTGACATCGGCGGGGACACAGTGATCCCACGCCGCCCATCGGTCGCCGCTGATCCGTCGAGCAGGATTCAGGACCAGTTGATGCTTCACCACCACCACCACCACCACCTCCTCCTCCTCCTCCTCCTCCTCCTCCTCCTCCTCCTCCTCCTCCTCCTCATGCCTCCGCCTCCTTCTGCCTCCTCCTCCTCCTCCTCCTCCTCCTCCTCCTCCTCCCCATGCCTCCTTCTCCTCCTTCTCCGCCTCCTCCTGCCTCCTGCACCAGCTGCCGCACCTGGGGGAAAAATACCCTCAGGTCCTGACGACGCAATTCTGCCACAACGGGCGATATGTTCCCTCGCTTCAGGCTCGAAAAGTGCAGCAGGAAGATGGGGTCCAGGTCTCGGGTCGAGTTTTGTTTCGATTTTGCAACTCCTCGTGACGTTAGATCTCAGGGTACTGGTACCCCGTGGACCTCTCCCGGGGCGCGTTCTGACCAAAATGTCGAGGCGAACCCAGCCGTGGCGACGAAGGAAGGGTAGCGGTATCGGTATACAGTGAGGAACTTTTGGATAGCATGTCGCTTCGCTCCGCGGAGCGGGAGGCTGGGAACAGCCAGGCACGTTGACGCTTGGGAATGGGGATGTGAACAGGGTATCGCGGTATCGCGCCGAAGCGTCCTGGGCCAGAACCGGCAAAGGTCCCGACTTTACTCCTCCCGGGAGCACCGCCGCGGCTGTGGTCCTGTTGCCGCTCAGCAGGCCAGCACCGCCGGCAAAACTGGGGCGCGGCTCCCTGCCCTTGAGGTAGTCCTCGAGGACGAGCGCCGGATCCTGCCCGAACTGGTCCACGAACGGCTGCACCCCCGTGCTCATGAACCACATGATGAGCGCGAAGGAATAGATGTCGACCCTGTCGGTGTACTGCTCCGAGCGCACCACCTCCGGCGCCATGTAGCGCCACGTGCCCACGCCGCCAGACATCCGGGGGGCCCGGTCCCCGAGGCTCGGCCTCATGAGCTTGCTGATACCAAAGTCTGTCACCTTCAGGTCGTTGTTCTTGGTGAGGAGCAGATTCATGGGCTTGAGGTCCCTGTGGACGATCGGAGGGGAGCAGTTGTGGAGGAAGCACAGGGCCCTCGCGACCGCGCTCGACCACCTGAGGAAGAGGCTCATGTGCGGCCTGTAGGGGGAGCCCCGCTGGGAGGCCTTCATGCTGTAGTAAAGATCGAGGTCCCCGCCCTCCATGTACTCGGAGATCAGAAAGGGCTGCGGGCTGTAGATGCACGCCCCGAGAAACATCACGAGGTCGGGGTGCC
>CAUYUJ010009402.1:328644-378644 GCA_963575745.1 Prorocentrum cordatum | reverse complement strand
CAGCAGGCTCCCAAGAGCGCTCCGCTCCAGGAGCGCTTCAAGTGGCCTCCAAGAGAGCTCAGCATAGTCCGAGACGGTCCACGAGCGATCCAAGACGCCAAAGATGGCGCCCCAAGAGACCTCCCAAGAGGGCCCACAGATGCAGAAAATTGTCATGTTCCTTCAGTTTTTGAAGGTTTTTGGCGTTCTCGCCTTTTCGGCTTACCGGGGCTGTCAGGCGGCCCACGAGGCTTCCAGGATCGCCCCAACAAGGCCCAAGAGGCTTCCAAGAGCGCCCAGAACCGCCCCAGAGGGCCCCAAGACAGCCCCAGAGGCCTCCAAGATGGCCGAAGAGGCTCCCAAGACGGCTCCAAGAGCGGGCCCAGACGGGGGACCCGAACGGACAGTTCGAGCTCTAGGCGCAGAGAGGTCCCCTGGAGTCCCCAAGAGGCCCCCGAGAAGCCCCCAAGCGGCCCCCAAGAGGCGCCAAGAGAACCCCAAGAGGCCCCCAAGACGCCCCAGGAGGCCCCCAGGAGGCCCCAGACGGCCCCCAAGAGGCCCACCAGAAGCCCCAAAAGGCCCCCAAGAGGCTCGCACGAGACACCCAGGGTATCACAAACATACCGCCACAAGGCCCTCGAGAAGCCTCCCAGAAGACCCCAAGCGACTACCAAAGAGGCGCCTTGTCTATGACCAGTCTCCTCACCCAAAATTGACACAAAAAGCCCTTCAGGGACCTCCTCCTCATCCTCAACCCCCCCTCTTACTCCTCCTCGTCCTCCTCCTCCTCCTTTTCGCTCGCCACGAATACAAAAACATGTAGCACCAGTGATACAAAATAAACCGGCGGGAAAAACGGATCGATTACATAAACTGACACATATCCCAGGGGCCCACGTGTTGTTATGTTTTCTCGGTGTCCGTCTTCCACCCACTGCCCATATTTTCCAGATCTTCCGGGGGATCTACGATCATGTGTGTCGATGTGTTCCCCCTACTGAACATTATGAACGTTGTTCCCATCTCTACCCTGACTCCGACCAGAAAGTGGCCGTTTATCTCCGCGTGCTGCTTCTTATACAATGCGGGCGCTGCCGCAAGAAACCCTCGCAAGAGACCCAACCCTGAAAACCCGCGCGCGAGATGCACAGAAAGGAAAACCGGAGCACCCTGAACGCAGCAGCTGCTTCAACGGCTGCGGGAAGCCACCGCGCAGCGCGAGGAGCGAAGAGACCCAGGACACCCTGACGAAAAGCAGATGGTTTCTTGATGGGCGCCCCCACTGTACACAATATTTGATGATGTTGTCTCTCCTGCGGCCTCTTACCATCAGGTCGCCTTTTCGGTCTCTCAGAAGGGTGCTCCAGTCGCAGCGTGGGCTTCACTTTCGGATCGGCGCTTTGCTCCCGTCGCTCGGCACAGTGCCCTCGCCCCAGCGCGGGCCAATGTCTTCTGACTCCGGGCCAGTCTTCCTCGCTGCCGCCCCCCTCGTTCACCCTCCTCCACCCTCCCCTGGCTTTCCTGCCTCTCCCGCTCCTTCCACTGCCATTCCTGCTGCTGCTGCTGCTGCTGCTGCTGCTGCTGCTGCTGCTGCTGCTGTTCCTCCTCGCCCTCCCCCCTTCCTCGTCCTCCTCTTCTTCCCGCCCATCCTCCTGCTCGTCCGCCACCCCCTCCTCATGTGCCCCCCTGTCGTTGTCGCACCCCTCGTTTGCCCTCCTCCGCCTTCCCCTGGTTCTCCTTAGGGGAAGGAAGACTTGCATAAACATGAATACTCGGAGGTCCGCGAGGATTTCTCGGATCCGCGCTGGACCCCCCTGGCGGCGCCTCCGGCGCCGCCCCTGGCGCGCGGAGCGCGCCAGGAAGGGGGGTCCAGCGCCAATCCGAGAAATCCGCGCGGACCTCCGAGTTTTTGTGCTTATGCTTATGTCATTCTTCCCCTACTCCAGATTTCGTAATAAAAGGGAGGGGGTCTCAACCCTCCCAGACGAAAAGTTTTAGACCCCCCCGTGGGAGAACCCTCCAAAACATCGTCCCCAGACCCCCCCAGACCCTCCAAGATAGCCTGGAAGAGACCCCCCCCCGAAATGAGACCCCCCTCCCTTTATTACGAAATCTGGAGTGCTGGTTCTCCTGCTCCTCCCGCTCCCTGCGACCGGCCTCTGCTGCAGGCGCCCGCGGCCAGCGAAGCCGCGCCAGCGCGACCAGCAGGAGCAGCAGGGCCAGGCGCCAGACGCCGGCCCGGCGCGGCCCGCCTCTTGCAGAGGGGGGGGGAGAGCACCAGCCTCGAGCTCGACACGCTCGAGGCTGCTTATTCTTCCCTTGTGGGATAGGGATAGGGATAGGGGATAGGGTGAGGAGGAGGTGGAGGAGGAGGAGGGGGAGAAGGAGAGGAGGGGGAGGAGGAGGGGGAGGAGGAGGAGGAGGAGGAGGATGAGGAGGAGGAGGAGGAGGAAAGAGGAGGAGGAGGTGAGGAGGAGGAGGCGGAGGGGGAGGGGGAGGGGGAGGAGGGGGACGAGGAGGAGGAGGAGGAGGAGAAGGAGGAGGAACCCTACAGTCACCCCGTATCATAAGGATGCGCGGCAAGGATGCAGGGGCCTTGAAGGGCCATGGTTCGCGCTTTTCGACCAGGGTTGGCCAGCGACGGTCGCTAAGGATGGGCAGAAGGGGAAAGGATGCAGGGGTAGCCTTGGGAAGGTTCCCCATCCTTACTACGCAGTTTGACTGCATCGTTATCCTTAAGATTGGCAAGCCGAAAAGCGGACAGGGATGTGTTCCGGGCTGGTAATAGAAGAGGGGGGGGGGGGGGGGGAAACGTCAGAAGCATAACTTTTGGCGCCACGCGTGGACTTCTTGGATCTGCGCTGAACCCCCCCCCTCGGGCGCGCAAAGCGCGCCTATGGCGGCGCCGGAGGCGCCGCCGGGGGGCCCAGCGTGGATCCGAGAAATCTGCGCGGAGCGCCAAAAGTTGATGCTTATGGCTTTTGTTTCTTCTTCGAGGTAAACTTAGGTCGGGCATGACCCCCTACAGGGGAATTTGGGACGATTTTCTTTTACCCCACGAATCTAACAATACTCCAAAATTGTCAGAAAATACTCCAAGAATAGTTTCCATACTGCTTTTTGTTCATATTTCAATATTCCTCCTTAAGAGGGACAGGCCCGACTTCTCTGCAAAACCTGTGAGGCCCCAGGCATCCTCTCGCGGTGGCGAAGACACGACGGGAGGTCCTTGCACAATTTCAGCCTCTGGGGGGGGGGCCCTCGCCAGCCGCCCTCACCGGCCCGGGGACCCCCCGCGCTGGTGCTCTTCACCCAGACTAAGAGGTGCTGGAAGAGCTGAAGGAGGTGGGGGGTTTCGCAGGGAGGAGGAGGAAGAGGAGGGAGACAAGGAAGATGAGAAACCTAGGAGAGAGGCGGAGAAGATGGGTGGTGGAGGAGGAGGAGGAGGAGGAGGAGGAGGAGGAGGAGGAGGAGAAGAAGAAGAAGAAGAAGAAGAAGAAGAAGAAGAACAACAACAACAACAACAACAACAAGGAGAAGAAGACAAAGAAGGACTCAGACCTACGACGTCATGATACTGCCTCATATGTAGACCCCGGAGCTGAACAACTTCCCCAAGGGCATATTCTCATCGCGGGCCGATGTTGAATGGCCCCGCGCCACGAAAACTCAATCGAGCGAAAATAAAAAACAAACGCCAAGAACGCCAATAATGAAAACAACAATCCCCCGATGTATCTGCTGCATGCTGGGTGTCCCCAGAAAGCCCAGGGGATCTCTGGAAGCATCTGCCAGAAGCCCAAAAATGACCCGAAACATCCAAAAACCCCGATCTTCGATCCTCGTGCAATGGCGGCCCTCGTTCCTCGATCCTCGCGACCTCATTCCTCAACCATCGACGATCCTCGCACAATCAGCGATCCTCGATCCTCGCCCCGACCCTTGTTCAGAAGTCTCGATCATCAATCCAAAACTTGAAGGCGTGATATTTGCGATTCGGGTCCCTGGAAAACCCGATCCCCAAGGACCAGTTCAGTCTCAGGTCATTGTTTGACGGTCCCAGAGCATGCCCAAGGTCCCTCCGGAAGCGGAGGATTTCAAACAACACTCCGTCTTGACGCTTTGATTACGCGAGGGCGTCTTGGTCAGGAGGTGAAAAGCAGACCCCCAGTCCCAATCTGGGAACCGCTCTGGCCCGAGTCTTGGAAGGGAATCGGCGAGGCCAAAAGAAGCCCCCACCCAACCGACAATAAAAACCAGAAAAAAACTCATGGGCTACAAAACTCAGAAGTTGATCCTCGATCCCCAGACGTCCGACGACCTTTTTTGTTCTATCCGCGGCCCCAGAATACTCGACCCCTTCCCTCTGGGGGTGGCCTCCATCTCGGACCCATCTCTGCTGGCATCTCTGCTGGACCCGGAACCGAAAAACGGCCCCTGGAGGCCAAAGTCGACAGACAACCAGAGGAACAAGCATACAAAGTCGGCTGGGGAAAACAAACAAGCATCCAAAGTCGTCTCGGATTCATCTCTGATGGACCCGGAACCGAAACCGGACCCCTGAGGCAAAAGTCGACAGACAAAGACGCAATCATACAAAGTCGGCTGGCAGAAACGTAACCCGCGGGGACGCGGAGGGGGAGGAGGAGATGGAGGAGATGGAGGAGGGGGAGAGGAGGAGGAGGAGGAGGAGGAGGAAGAGGAGGAGGAGGAGGAGGAGGAGGAGGAGGAGGAGGAGGAGGAGGAGGAGGAGGAGGAGGGGGAGGACGAGAAGGAGGAGGAGGAGGAGGAGGAGGGGAAAGAGGACGAAGAGGAGGAGGAGGAGGAGGAGGAGGAGGAGGAGACCCGCGGAACCAGACCCCCGGGCGGGCGCTGGCACGCTACAGAAACTGCGGCCGCCGCGCTCTGCGCAGACGTGAGATGGGTGCGATTCGCGAACCGACTTGGCAGAGCGGGGGGTTCTACAGTCGGGACGTTGACCTAAGGAACCCTAAATAAGGAACGAGGCCCCTTATTTCCCATAAGTTAAACTTCGATTTCCGATCGGGAACGCCTGAGGCAAGCTGCGAAACACTTTAGGAACGCGGAGCCCCTTCCCAACGAAAAGGGTTCCTTCTTCAGGGCCCCGACTGTATTCGCGAACCGACTTGGCAGGGTGGGGGTTCTACCGACGTCAGGTTGCGGCCCTCGATCTTCGATCCTCGACTGGAATCGGGCAGATCCTCCTATGGGCAGGCCTCGGCAGAAAAAAGTGGAAAGCACTCCAGAACAAGCAGAACATCATCGGAAAATCGCCCCCCGACGAGTTCCTCACCGTTCTCGTGCATGTCTTCCTGTGGGGGGGGACCGCCCACGGAGCGGGCCCGGGGCGAGGAGGGGGGAGGAGGAGGGGGAGGGGAGGAGGAGGAGGAGGAGGAGGAGGAGGAGGAGGAGGAGGAGGAGGAGGAGGAGGAGGAGGAGGAGGAGAGGAGGGAGGAGGGGGAGGAGGAGGAGGAGGAGGAGGAGGAGGAGGAGGAGGAGGAGGAGGAGGAGGAGGAGGAGGAGGAGAAGAGGAGGAGGAGGAGGAGGAGGATGAGGGGCAGGAGGGGCAGGAGGAGGAGGAGGGGGAGGAGGGGCAGGAGGAGGAGGAGGAGGAGGAGGAGGAGGAGGAGGAGGAGAGGAGGAGGGAGGAGGAGGTCGGCGGCAGCCCCCGATGGCAAAGCCGAGCGCTCCATGGGCCCGCCGAGAGGGGGGCCGCCCACGGAGCAGGCCGCCGGCCCGCAGCAGCGGAGGCGCACGCGAGCGGGCGCCTGCGGGGCCGCAGGCGGCGGGGAGGGGGCGGAAAGGGGGGAGGAGAGGAGAGGCGAGGGAGGGGAGCCTCGGAGAGGAAGGGGGGAGGGAGGGGGAAGGGAGGGAGGAGGAGGGAAGAGGGAGGGAGGGAAGGGGAAGGGGGGGGGAGGGAGGGGGGGAGGGAGGGAGGAGGGAGGAGGGAGGGGGGGGGAGGGGAGGGGAGGGAGGGAGGGAGGGGAGGGGAGGGAGGGAGGGAGGGATGGAGGGAGGAAGGAGGGAGGAGGAGGGGAGGGGAGGGGAGGGGAGGGAGGGAGGGAGGGAGGGAGGGAGGGGAGGGGAGGGAGGGAAGAGGGAGGGAGGGGAGCGGGGGGGAGGGAGGGGAGGGGAGGGAGGGGGGGAGGGAGGGAGGGAGGGAGGGAGGGAGGGAGAAGAAGAAGAAGAAGAAGGGCCGCGAACCGCGGGTCTGCCCCCAGGGCCGAACCGCCGCGCGCGGGCGCGGGGGCTCCAACGCGAGCACCTCAGGGGATGTCGCGCCCTCCGAAGAGGAACGGTGGCGAAGTACATGTACTTCATGAACTCGTCGCCGAAAGTCTCCACGACGCCACGTAGATGACACCAGCGACGAAGAACAACATTGAGCCAATACTCCCAGACAGCCAGTCGTGATAAACTATTGGAATGATCCCATGCGCGCTGCAAAATGCCCAATGCACGGCTATCACACGTCACGGCGGCAGACAGACGCTGGTGTGCTTGCCCTGGGGACAACCGCATCGGGTCCAGCGCCCCCAGGGGCTCTTTCTGTCCGAGCCCCCAGGCGCCCTCAGGACAGGTACTGGTAACAGTTACTGGTATGCTTGCCTCACGGGCAACCGCATCGGGTCCAGCACCCCCCAAGGGCGTGCCACCGTGACTACCCGTTCGGATCAACTTTCATATCGACTTCGACCTTCCTCAGATAGAACAAGGCCTCCTCGAGCGAGTCCTGCTCCTCAGACATCGGCAGGCACGAATGCACCTTCTGGATGAGGGGACTGGCCATGCCGACTCTGCCGCACAATCTGCTGGTCTCCTGCTGGTACTTCTGGATCGTGGCCTCCTGGTACTGCACCTTCTGCGTCAGCGCCGCCGAGGTGTTGATCTCCTTATCGTACAGCTGGATCTTCAGCTTGAGCGCTGCCTTCTCCTCGCGCTCAGTGTTTATCTTGCCCTCCTGGATCTGGACTTGCTTCGAAATCTCAGAACGGTTCGTGTCCATGGCACGCTGGAGCTCGCCCTTATCCTCCTGGAGCTTCACGGTCGTGACCTCCAGCTGCTCAATCTTCTGGTGGTACTCGTCGCTCTTGCCCTCTTGGATCTTGACGTTCTGCACAAGCTCCGAGAAGGCCATGTCCATCCCGCGCTGGAACTCGCCCTTCTCAATCTGGAGCTGCACGAGCTTGCCCTCCAGCTGCTCCACGTTCGTCTCCTCCAGCTGCATTTCCACCCGCTGCGCCTCATGCAACTGGGGCTGCACCTCCACGTGCTGCTCCGCCTTGCTGGTCCCGTCCGCGTCCTTCACGGTGGCACCGCTCTTCTCAACCTGCTTCAGCTCCTTTGCCTCCAGCTGGTAGCCCTCGAGATGCTCCCGAACCTCCCTCTCGAGCCCCAGTCTGGACGGCCTTTGGCGTTGCGCAGCTTGCTCAGCCTCCCGACGCGGGAAGCCAGCTTGGGTGCACCAGTGGTCCTCAGCACCTCCTCAGCGGACTGGACCGTGACGGGCGTCGCGAGCTGGCCTGCCTCGAGCACCCCATCGAGCACCCTCGCCAGCTGCACCACCTCGCCACCGTCAGCGTCGCCGCCTGCCGCGCATGCGCCCGCCCCTTGAGCGGCGCCGCGCGCCGCAGCCGCAACCGCCGTGACGAGGGCCTTCGCACCCGCCTGGCATGCCACCGCCGCCAGGACCGCGCCGAACGCGGCCTGCGCCACAGGAAGCTTTGCCAGCTGCTCGCGAGTCTCGGGCGACCCCATCGCGAGGCGGGAGCAGGAAGCACAGGGGAGGGAGGAGGGAGGGTGGGGGTCGCAACTTCCTCGGGACGACGACGACGACGACGACGACGACGACGACGACGACGTCATCGGCAACGTCGACGACGATGACGACCAGGAGGCCAGCGTCGACCTCGACAACGACGACGCCACAGACGACGCCATCGGCGGCGCCGACGACCCGAACGACGACGACGTCGACGACGCCGGCGCTACCGACGACGCCGACGACCACAACGCCGACGCCGCCGACGCCCGCAGACGACCGCCGCCGCCGCCGACGGCCACGGCGTGCGGGCGGGCGTGCGGCGGCTCCTGCCGCGGCGGCTCCGCCCGCGGCGCCAGCGGCCGAGGCGCGGCGGGCGCGGCGGGCCGCGCCGCGGCGGCGCGGGCGCCCGGCGCGGGGCGCGCCTCGGCCACCGCGACGGCGCCGCCGAAGTCGCCCGACGGCGTCGGCGCCCGACGGCGTCGTCGACGACGCCGTCTGCAGGGGCGTCGTCGTCGTGGTCGCGGTCGTCGTCGCCGTCGTCCTCCCCGAGGCAGGGACCGCAACATGCTCGGCCGCTGCTGACGTCGCCGCCGCTGCTGACGCCGGCGCCGCCCTTCTTCGCCGCCGTTGTCATCGTCGGCGGCGACGTCACTGCCAGCGTCGCCATCGATGGCATCGACGACGTCGACGCCGCCGTTGACGTCACCGTCACCGTCGCTGTCAACGCCGCCGTCGTCGCCGACGGATCGGCGTCTGGAGGGCTCTGGTCCTGGGCCCAGATCTGTGTCTGCGCCCTCCCGATCTGGCAGCAGAGATGTGTTTACACGCCGATGCTGGGGCGAGCCCTGCTCAGGATCGGCCTCGACGGTTAATCGGCGTCTGCCGATGCGATCGTCATCGTCGTATTCGTCTGCGTGGTCGCCCTGGTCGTAGCACTTGTCGTCGTCGTCGTCGTCATCCTTGTCGTCATCGTCGTTCTCTTCGTCGTCGCGTGCCGTGTGGTCATCGCCGTTGCCTTCGCCGAGGTCGCCGAGGGAGGATGAGGGGGTCAGGAGGGCATTGAGAAGGGCAGGGGAGGAGGGAGGCGGGAAGGGGAGGATGGGGAGCGGGAGGGGAGGGCGGGAAGGAGGAGGGACTGGCGGAGGGAAGAGGGGAGAGAGGCGGGAAGGAGGGGGCACCTTCCGCCCCCCCCCCTCTCTCCCGTCCCTCCCCCCGCCCCCCCCCCCCTCTTCCACCCATGTGCCCCTCTCTCCCTTCCCCGCTTCCACCCCCCTCTTGAGCTGCGAGGGCAGGAGGCGAAGGGAGGAGGGGGCGCGTATAGGGGGAAGCGAAGCACCGGACTCCCGCCAAGCGAGCATGCTCACAAATACAGTCACTGGCCCCGACACCGTGCCCTGCGGACAGAAACCGTGGGAGCCACGATCCAAAACCTGGCCATCGCTCGGACGTCCATTTCCTGTACTTTTTTGGGTTTCGCGCGTGGTTTTTCCGCCAAATGATCAAGGATGCTCCTCGATGGTCCTCGCCGAGGGAAAAATGCACACGTCCGAGCGATGCCAAAAAACAGGTCTTACGCGAGATGGCACAGCGACCTTACGCGGTGACCCACGCGGGCCGCTGGCGCGGCACGCTAACAGTGGAGACGAGGGCGCTCACGCGCGAGCCTACACGGTCAGCTTCCGCGCCAATGTAGGCGCAGGCGACCCCGTTTCTTTTGCATCGCTCATAAGAACCTGGAAATGCGTGTGTAGATGTGTGTGTGTGTGTGCTTGCCCGCTCACCTTGCGGTCAATACACGGGCTGGCCTGGACAGCATTTGGGGGGGGTCCACGACGCCGTCCCCCCAGAGTGGCACGCCTCGGCGAGGTGCAGATGGCAACCTCGAACGACAACATTCGATATCGCACAACATGTGGCAACAAAAAATTCACATTGTTCGGGCAAATCTTGCCCCCCCCGCTCCGCCACTATCGGGCTCTCTGGGTCCTCCCCACCAACCGGTACCCAGCCACCGATGGTCGACCGATGTTCGACCGGATATATCCCTCTCGCTCTCTCTCTCTCTCTCTCTATTTCTCTCGCTACCTCCCTAAGTGTATATGTGTATGTGGTTGTCTCTCTCTCTCTCTCACTCTCTCGCAGTCTCTCTCTCTCTCTCTCTTTCTGTCTCCCTCTCTCTCCGTCTCTGTCTCGTCACATATGTTTCTATCTCTCTCTATATATATACATACATATATATATACATATATATATATATATGGATTGGTCTCTCTCTCTCTCACCCTCTCGCTCGTCTCTCTCTCTCTCTCGTTCTCGTTCTGGGGGGATCTCTCTCTCTCTCTCTCTTTCTCTCTCTTCTGCGCCGTGAGAGCTAGAAGCGGCAAGTGGACAAGTAGATGAGGCGAGAGAGAGGCAATAAGATAGAGAGCGAGAGAGGGAGGGATAGAGAAAGAAGAGTGAGACGGAAGCCAGAGACATGTGCAAAGTCAAAGCTGGCAACAGTGGGCAGAGGATTCAAACGCATGGACACTGCAGGAAAAGGGGCACAAAGAATAGAAGGACAAGAAAAGAGGTGCATCAGTCGAGGCCACACTGTGCGTGCGAGCTGCCTGCGCGTCAGATCCTTCGGCGTTCGCTTCGCACGATGCCTACGACGCTCGCAGCGGATCTCCGCCACCCAGAGCCAACAATTGACTCTGGTTCGCTCCTCCCACGGATGGTTCGCATGCCGTTCAAGAGGTCTATTCCATGCACTGCGCGCGCGCGCCAGATTGGCTTGCGCGCGGACCGCCAGCGAGGATGCAAAGCAGCAAGAACACAATACACAAGGCTGGCGTCAAGCGGAGAGGGACAAAGACGACGATGGGGAGGGGAGGAGGAGGAGGAGGAGGAGGAGGAGGAGGAGGAGGAGGAGGAGGAGGAGGAGGAGGAGAGGAGGAGGAGGAGGAGAAGGAGCAGGAGGAGGAGGAGGAGAGGAGGAGGAGGAAGCAGGAGCAGGAGAGCAAAAGGAGGAGAAGAATCGAGACCATCAGAAGCAACTGAGAATGAAAAACCAGTGCCAGGTAAAAGGGGTCGAGACCTCCGGGGGGCACACGTCGTGCAGAATTCACGACGTCGGAAATCTGGGCAGGAGGCGTCGTGTTTTTTTTTCACAGCGTGGGCCCCGAGGGTCCTCGACCCATCCCCTGGGACTACAGTCGGGGCGTTGACCTAAGGAACCCTAAATAAGGAACGAGGCCCCTTTTTTCCATAAGTTAACCTTCGACTTCCGGTCGAAAGCATAAGGAAAGCCTGAGGCAAGCTGTGAAACACTTAAGAAACGCGGAGCTCCTCCCCAACAAAAAGGGTTCCTCCCTGGGGCTCTGGTGGGGGCCCCCGAAGGGCGAAAACTGACAGCACCCCCCGAACGTGGCCCCCCTGGCTGTCGGGTCATGACTCGGTTCTTCGGCGGCCGCTCGGGACGATCCCTCCTCCTCCTCCTCCTCCACCTCCTCCTCCTCTTCCTCAACCTCCTCCCTCTCCTCCTCCGCCTCCTCCTCCTCCTCCTCCTCCTCCTCCCTCTCCTCCTCCCCCTCCTCATCCTCCTCCTCCTCTTCAGATCTCTCGGCACCCTCAGCACACCCTCGGCGAGGCGCCGCTGACGGAGAGCACCCCGAGGCCGGAAAACCGCCGAGGAGCGACGAAAAAACACCGAAGACCTCGAGCCTCGAGCCCGAAACCTTCCCGATTCGAGTCCGATCGAGGGCCTGGCAGACCTTCGGTGGCAACTCAGGGGAGCCTCCGATGGCATCTAGCTGGCCGCGCTATCATCGACGCCAGTCGACGGCGATCGACGCTGAATCGACTCTCATCGACGCGGCATGGGCGCTGCTTCCTCGATCGCCAGACGCTACTCGACGCGAATCGATGCTACCTTTAGGTCGGGCATGTCCTCCTACAAGCGGAGTTTGGACGAACAAACAAATCGATACGTGTCCAAAAATATGTTTTGACAAATCGAACAAAATCGTTCCCAGACTATTTGTTTCGTATGTTGGGTTGGTTATTCCCCCTGGCCCCCTGTAGACGGACATGCCCGACTTAGCGCTGCCTCGAGCCCGAAACTTCTCCGCTCGAGTCCCAATGGAGGGCCTGGCAGACCCCGATGGGCCTGTGCAGGGAGGGCAGCCGGCGCCCCGAAGGCTCGCGAAGAGGCGGCCGCGCGGCCCTCCGCGCGGAGACGGCGAGGCGGGGATCATGCCCATAGCCACCGCCTGAGACGGCGGGAGACGGCGGGAGACGGCGAGACGGCGAACCGTCGTCCTGAGTCCTTAGAGGCCTCCTGGATGGGGTCGGAGCACACGGGGTCGGAGGATCGAGCCGCATGGCCGACACATCGGCCATGCAACGGCGATGCATCGGCGATGCATCGGCGATGCACTGGCGATGCATCGTCGACGTGGGCGATGCATCGGCGACGTCGACGTGAAGCCAATCGGGCTCCGCATTGAGCCGCATCGGCGATGCATCGGCGATGCGGCGCGACTCTTCGACCCCATCTACTCCGACCCCATCTAGGAAGCCTAGAGGGACCCCTGCGGGCGGTGGATCTGGATCTCCCCGAGCTCCTGGCGACTCCATCTTTTCGAGCCGGGCATCTTCGCTCGATGTCGGACCCCAGGACCCTCACGGCTCGATCCGGCTCGGAGAACGACGTAGAAGGATGGGGTCCAGAGGTCTGGGCGTGACTTTCGCCAATGTTGCAATTGCTGTTGTTGCAACGTCGCATCTCAGGGGATAGTTGGGCCCCAGGGGGCCGAAATTTTAATTACATACATATATACATACATACATACATTCATTCATACATGCATGCATACATTACATTACATCACATTGTATTACATTACATTACAATACATTACACTACATCACAATACATTACACTACACTACACTACACTACACTACACTACACTACACTACACCAATCAGATTGACTTACATTGCATTTCATTAAATTACAATACATTACGTTACATTACATTACATTACATTACATTACATTAAATTACATTACATTACATTACATTACATTACAACACATTACATTACATTACATCACATCACATCACATTGCATTCCATTACATTACATTACATTACATTACATTACATTACATTACATTACATTACATTACATTACATTACATTACATTACACTACACTACACTACATTACATTACATTACATTACATTACATTGCATTACATTGCATTACATTATATTACACTGCATTACATTACATTACATTACATTACATTACATTGCATTGCATTGCATTCCATTCCATTCCATTACATTACATTACATGCATACATACACACATGCACATATGAATATAATCGTATATATATGAGTATACATAAGCACATAAATATATCCATGTTCATATCCATACCCATATCCGCATCCACATCCAGATCAATATCCATATCCATATCCACCGCCTGCCGAGGTCCTCGCAAATCGATATAGTTTGGAGTAGTACCGTGTAGGACCTGCTCTAGAACAGGAACGTACCGTAGATGGATCTACCTGTTCTCCGACCTTGCACCGCGCCGAACGCAATGGCCACGTTGTCCATGGACGTATCCACCCTGAAAGTGTCTATGAGCGTCACGGCACCCAAAGCGCCCATGGACCCTTGTGGCCAGGACGTGGGCACGGTATTTGGCAGCGGCCCCAGCCCTTGGCCCTCCAGAAGCAGGCAGGCCTGGCCCTCCGAGATATGGTAGGGCCCCAGGGGGGCCGAGCCTATCCATATCCACCGCCTGCCGAGGTCGGCGAAGATCGATCCCCCGGGCGGTGGTCGTGCCCAGATCCCCGCCTCAGAGGGCGGGCCGCGACGCCAACGGCCTCAGCTCGACCTCACGAAGCCCAGGGCCGGAGCGGTCCGCGCGCGCGGGAGGGTGCCCGGCTGGCTGGCGTCCGGCGCAACGCCCGCCGCCTGGCAGGAGACGCCGCCGCCGGCGACGACGCCGACGCCGACGACGCCGCCGACGACGCCTACGACGCCGACGACGCCAACGGCGCCAACGGCAATGCCGCCGACGGCGACGCCGCCGCCGTCGACGCCGACGCCGCCGCCACGACGACGCCACCGCCGACGGCGCCGCCGTCGACGGCGCCGACAATGCCGCCGCCGCCGAGTCCGGTCTCCGATGTTTCGGGCCCCGGGGCTGTCATCAACAACTGGCCTGGGTGGACCCCGGGAGGAGTCCAGGAACCGATTCTGACAGATTGTGACCTCAACGACGACGGCGACGGCGCCGACCGCCTCACGTCGAGGATCGGGGCTTTGGGGGTCGGGCTTCTCCCCTTCTGGGAGTCTCCGGGAGGCCTCTTGTCGCCCTGCCGGGACTCCTCTCGAGATCCTGGTCGAAGCGCACCCCGGGAGAAGCATGGGGCCGTTTTCGGTGGGGGGGGGCCGGTGTCCCGCGCCCCTCCTGCCCAGGCTTCTGGCGGAGAGGTTCGCGCTTCGGTGCCACAAGTTTCGGCCCCTGGGGGGCCATGAAAAACGGATACCCGCCAAGAAACCTCCTGGGGAAGGGGTCGAGTCGAGAATTCTGGGACCTGTGGCCACTGGATGGAAGAATCAATCCGTGGGAGGTCTGGGGAAAGCGAGCACGCCGCCCGTACGTCGCTTGGAAGAAAGAGGCAGCAGGAGGGTCCCTGAGGTGAACAGGGGTTCGCATGGCCCCCGAAGACGGCCGGAGAACGGACGGCCCCTCGATCTTTGAGACAGGAAGGTCGAGAAAGCACGGGGGAACCGCGCGCCCGACGCCGCTGCAGAGACCAGGGGAGGGGGGCTTCTCGGAGGGCCGCCCCCGTCTCCGCCGGCCCTCCTCCGCGGGCTATGGCGACGCACAGCCGCGCGCGTGCCGGCAGCAGGCACGGCAGGTGCCTCCCTGGACGGCGCGGGCCTGGGAACTCTGCTCCTGCGCCTCGCCCAGTAAAACGACGCGAAGATCGGGCCAAAATCGGATCGGGATAACTCGAAATCTCTGAGAATCGGCGGGTTTGGAGGATGTATTGGGCGCCGCGGCCGCTCCAGAGCGTTCCGGAACGCTCTGAGAGCGCTCCGGAACGCTCTGGAGCGATTTATCCCGATCCTAGCCCTGTTTTACCCAGGCACCCGACCTCTGCACACGGGCGAGGGCGTGGCTTCCCCCGTCTGGCCGGTCCGCTGTCGGGCAGCCCCCTCAGGCCTCCGGCCGCCGCTGGGGAGGGATATCCCGGCGATCCCCGAAGAGGCTCCCAAAGGGAGCTGCCGGAAGGCTCCCCTCGGGGGGCCCGAGAGCCTCCAGCCGCTGCCTACAGTCGGGGCGTTGACCTAAGGAACCCCAAATAAGGAACGAGGCCCCCTTTTCCCATCAGTTAAACTTCGGCTTCCCATGGAGAACCTCCGGAAAATCCCAGGCAAACTCCAGAACAATCAAGGAACACCGAGCCCCTCCCCAACGAAAAGGGTTCCTTATTCAGCGCCCCGACTGTACTTGATGGCGCCGTGCACCATCTCCGCGCATCCCCCGGCCATCGGCTCGCGCGGGGCCTCGCTGCGGAGCCACCTAGGAGGAGGAGGGGGAGGAGGAGGAGGAGGAGGAGGAGGAGGAGGAGGAGGAGGAGGAGGAGGAGGAGGAGGAGGAGGAGGAGGAGGAGGAGAGAGGAGGAGGAGGAGGAGGAGGAGGAGGAGAGGAGGAGAGGAGGAGGAGGAGGAGGAGGACAGGCCAGGGCCAGAGCCCGGGCCCAGACACCGCGGGCGTCGTTGCTCTCGTCGCGGCGTGGGCCCCCCGAGCCCTCGGCCCCCTCCCCGGGGCACTCGGTCCGGTCGCGGCGGGCCTTCTGCTGCTTGCGGCGCGCAGGAGGGGGGTTGGGGGGAGGGGGGAGGGCTTCTTAGAAGCACCCCTGCTTCTTAGAAGGCGCCGGCCTTATAAGTCTGTAGATATAAGGCCCGCGCCTCTAAGAAGCAAAGCAGGGGTGCTGCTAAGAAGCCCTCCCCCTCCCCCCGCCCCCCTCTGCGCGCGGCTGGTGATGGCACCAGGCCAGAGAAGGGCCCCTGACGACCGAACATGGGGAGGCCTGAGTGCGAAGAAAAGCACTCACCCCCACCCCCGAAAGCCTACCCCTGGGGCAGATTTCGCGCGCAAGCGAGATCCCAAGACGGCAGGCCTCAGCTAGGGATGCAAGTTGTAAGGAAATCAGTGGTTCGACCTTTTCTCTCCAAAACCATTATTCACGCTCCTCGCGGGCGTTCCGTGAAGAGCAGCGGCTTTGAAAGCATTGAAATTAGATCTTCTGAATTTCAATAACTCTCAGCTTGAATCCTTCTGAATTTCAAGAACTCACAGCCTTAATCTTTCTGAATTGCAATAATTCAAAGCTCGTATTTCACTTCAATATCATGAATTACCCTGCTATTTCAATAATTCAGATCCAGAATTTCTGGAATCGCGTTGGATTTCATCACCGCCGTCGCATTTCACAAATCGCACACATTGCCCCCCCCAACAAGAAAGCCCATGTGAACAGAGAGCGCGAGCTTACTCACGGCTCGAACCCGCAGATCCAAGCTCCAGCGCAGAACGTCATCTGGCCTATCAGAGGAACAGGGGAAGCGACCGGCCCCTCCCGCGGCGTCGCTGGCGATCTGGGCCGAACGCCGACGAAGACGACGACGAAGGTTAACGACAGCGACGACGACGAGACGACGACTGACGACACTGACGAATTGACGACTGCGACACTGACAACGACACGACCTACGACCTCCTCCTCATCCTCCTCCTCCTTCCTCCTCTCCCCTCCTCCTCCTCCTCCTCCTCCTCCTTCCTCCTCCTGTCTCCTCTCCTCCTCCTCCTCCTCCTCCTCCTCCTCCTCCTCCTCCTCCTCCCCTCCCCTCCCCTCCCCTCCCTCCCTCCTCCTCCTCCATACTCCTCCTCTCATCCTTCTCAGTTATCCTCCTCCCCCTCCTCTCTCCTCCTCCCCCTCCTCCTCCTCCTCCTCCGCCTCTCCTCCCTCCTCCATTCCTCCATCCTCAAACCCTTGGTTGGCACTCGACTCGAGGGCTCGAGGGCAAGTCGAAGCCTCCAGGGCCCCTCGTGACCTCATGAGCCTCGGAGGAGGAGAGCAGGGTCAGGATGAAGTGAAGGAGGAGGGGGGAGGTGGAGAGGAGGAGGAGGAGAGGCGGAGGAGGAGGAGGAGAAGGAGGAGGAGAAGGGAGGAGGAGGAAGAGACTTCTCGAAGCGGCAAGCGTATGTCTCTGAGCCTTCGTGGGTCGAGCGGGCCATCCTGGAGCCTTTGGGCCTTTGGGCAGTTGTTCAGTTGTCATTGTTTTATTGATTGTTTTCGAGCGTCGGCCGCGCCGAGCCAAAACGTGCCTGGAATGCGCCCAGATCGAACTCCTAAGCTATACAGAAAATGAGCGATCGACACTGCTGCAGAGCTGCTGCTGATTTGACATCCTCGTTATCCTCTCCTCCACCTCCGCCTCTTCTCCCCCCTCATCCTCGGCTCCCTAGCAGCGGTGTCGCAAACCCCACGTTGACGCTATCTCTGTTGCTGCTGCTGAAGCTCAGGGCTCGCGCGCTCGAAACTGTCTGCGAAACAAACTTGGCGACTTGTCGCTTCGGCCGCTTCGGCGGTGGCCGCCGGCCGCCGCGTTACCGCCACTAGGCCCGGGCGACGGCCGGCGACGGCATCGGAAGAGTCGGAAGAGAGAGATGAGCGAGAAAGGGAGGGAGGGAGGAGGAGAGCCCCTCTCAGAGCCCCGCCTCGCTAGATGTCTGGATGCTCGTTCGCACGCTCGCTAATCGGCGCTACCCCGACGCCGCGCGTTCGAGTCGAGTCGAGCTCAGTATGTACAGGGCTCCAAGAGGCCAGAGTCCGCGTCCTGGCATCCTCCTCACTCCTCCCTCCATCCTTCCACCCTTCTTCCTCCTCCTCTCCTCCTCTCCTCCTCTCCTCCTCCTCCTCCTCTCCCCCTGCCTTATTTAGCTAGCAGAGGGCGGCGCCGAGCCGCCTCGCGACCTCACGACAGGAGGTGCTTGCAGGATAGCTGCACGTCGGTGTGGGACGGCTTGGAGGCCTTCGCCTTGGGCGCTGGCTTGCGCTCCCTGGCTTTCGCGACGAGCGACTTCGCCCACGCATCCGAGACCTCGCACAACTCAGCCTTCATGGGCGCGCGGATCATCTCCACGCTGCCAGCCTCCACCTCCGAGGCGAACTCTGGTTTCAGCACGACGTAAAAGTGCTTGATGTCGAACTTCACCAACTTCCCAGGAGCGCCCAGAAACCCAGGAACTTCGAACTCGACGCTGATCTTCTTCTCGTGCACCTCGCAAGTCGGTGTCTCCAAGGGAAAGCCGTCTCCATTGAGTTTGCAAGTCCTGACCAGCCACGCTGGCATGAAGAACGTGCCTGCGAGGACTCTCAGGGCAGGAGGGCGGAGGTACATGTTCACGTTGAACAGAGTGCCGACATGGATGGATCCCACCGCCGGTAGGAGGGACAACTTCCCCGCGAAGGTCAAGCGAATGGTCTTCTTGGGCGGCGACGCGAACAAGTGCGCATCCCCAGCGGCAACCTTCGAGTGCTCCGTGTAGAGGCAGTCCCACGCTTGATCCGCAAAGGGGCCGCAGATCGCCGCAGTCATGAGGCTCGACTCAGCTTTGCTCAGCGCTAGCATGATGTAAGTCGGCATGAACTGCGCGTGCGGGTCCTCGCCCTGCGGGAGCTGCTGGAGGACAGCCTGGGCGAACTCTGCGTGGATAGATGCCACGGAAACGTGCTGGTCAGTCTTCTGCCTCTTCTGAGATGGCTCCGACTTGTCGCCATCTCCCACCGCGACGACGCTCGTCTCCTCCTGGGCCTTTGCCGCTCTCACCTCGGCTAGCTTCTTCTCCTTGGCTGCAGCAATGGCCTCGGTGTGGAGCTGCGTCGCCCTGGCACCCAACTCCGATAGCATCCTTTTGGCCCGTTCATCTGCAAACTGCTGTGCCTTCTTGATGTCGGGACAGCGGAGGAGCGCCTGCCAGAAACTCGACCAGCTTGCCGAATCTGACTCGCTCGACCAATGCAGCCACACATCGACGTTGCTGATGAGCTCTGCAAGGTTGGCATCGCCCGACATCTTGGACAGCAGGTGAGAGTCGTGCTGGCTCACGAAGGAGGCGAACTTGGGTAGCCCAGCGATCATCATGGTGGCACGGAAGTTACTGACGGCGTCGAGGTATCGCTGATCATTTCCCCAAATTTCTGGTATCGCATAGTCTGGCACTGTGGTCACCGTGGTCACCTCCTCCTCCTCGGCGCATTCGCAGAGCTGCATCAGCCCCTCCAAATGCAGGAAGACGCCACCGTCATTCTTGAAAGCGGTCGCGCAGCACTCAATCAGGGCAGAGATGTCTAGGCGCTTGGTCGTGACGTCGAGCTTCGGCTTGATGACCTTGAGCACCCTCTGGGACCACTGAACGAAGTAGCCCCGGAGATCCACAGGCAGGTCTAGGTCACACGAGTCCACGAAGCTGCGCACGGCTGCCTCGGCGGCAGGCAGCGGCAAACCCTTGCCCTCTTCACTTCCTCCTCTACTCAGCCTCTCCTCCTCCTTCTCCTCCTCAGCCTCCTCCTCCTCCTCCTCCTCCCCTTCTCCTCCTCCTCCTCCTCCTCCTCCTCCTCCTCCTCCTCTCCTCCTCCTACTACTCCTCCTCTCCTCCCTCCTCCTCTCCTCCTCATCCTCCTCCACCTCTTCCTCCTTCTCCTTCGTGCTCCTGTCCTCTCCTCGCCTCCTCACTCGCTAGCTGTCTTGTGGTCTTAGCAGGTCTAAGGTTCTCAGATGTTCCTAAACCTTCAGAAGGATGGCCACGAGACTGCTCCAAGAGCTCCAAGAGTCGAAGGGTCCAAGGGCCCCCCCCCCACCTACCCCACCCCCACCCCAGAGGCCCCAGACTGCCAAAAGGCCCTTTGCGTGCCCTCTCTTGCCCTCTCGCGCGCCTTGACCTCCTCCTTTGACACGGACTCCGTGAACTTGGCTCTGTAGTGCATGATGAGCAGGTCCTTACCATCAGGCACGTTCAGGTCCTTCAGGTCGATGTCGACGTCAACATCGCCGCGGTTGCCGCTGCCCTGCGACGATGCTCCCGCCGCCTCCACGTCGACTGGGGAGAGCAAGTCAAGCACGTGACCGTGATGCCGCCTCATGACTCTACGGATCGTGCTTCGCAGCGCAGTCCAGGTCTCGCAGTCGGAAAACAATTGCTCGTTGATAACTTTCGACTTCGCCGCGAAGTGCATGCCGTTCCTGTAGCAATCGCGGAGGGTCTCCACACTGAGCTTCTCGTCGGGAACCTTGCGAACCACTGCGACAACGGCGCTGTGAAGCTCGTCCAAGAACTTCTTCTCGCGGCTTTGTGGCGCCTTCACCTGCGCCCCCGCCGACCCAGTTGCCCCAGTCGCCCCTTCCTCCTCGTCAGAGCATGCAAACGCCTCGGCCGCCAAGTCAATCTTGGTGCCGATGGTCTCAACCGCCATGTCTGGTTGATCCTCGTCGTCGAGATCCTCGTCGGCGGCGGCCCCGGCGGCCCCCTTCCTTGCTGCCGCCTTTGCAGCTGCCTTTCCCTTTGCCTTTGCCTTCGCCTTGGACTTGGGCCTCCCCTTTGGCTTCGCCTTTGGCTTGAACATCACAGAACCGCCCATGTCAAGCTGAAGTCTCATAATAAAGTCGCCCGTCTGAGCGGAGTCGGCGCAGATCCAAGTGGGGCCATCGTCTGGGGATCTTCGAAAGACAGCACCTTGGGCACGCAAAACTTGAAGGCCTCGGTCAAGATGATAATCAAATGAAACTCGGGGATAGTCTCACTGAAAGTCTTAGTGATCTCTGCAAGCACGTCCCGAATGGAGGCCAGAATCTTCTCAGTGTTCATGCTCGGGTGGCAAAAGTTCACACACGAACACATGGCTTCCAGGAATTGTTTCCCCATTTTGAAGCGATCCAGCCCACTGACGATAACCTTCGAATTCGTGAAGCTGAAGTTGTTCTTCCACACCCCTGGGAACTGTTTGGATACGTGCTTCCAGCATTGTTGCAAATATGTATCAGGACCCGTGGACGGGCAACTTCTTGACGTGATGCGCTTCTCCCTGGCGTAGATCTTCCACGACTTGTCCGCGTCGCCGACGCGGTCCATCGTCTCGAGGAAAGACGTTCCAGCTCCGCGGTGAAAGGCATTGTTCAGCTCCTTCAGGTATATCAGCACGTCGTCGGGCGTCTCCTGGCGGAAGAGCAAGTAGTTGCTGACCCCGTTCGACAAAGACCGCCGCACATACCTGTTGCGCGGTTCCCGCATGAAAGCGATGTATACGGCTTCCACCAGCGTGGCCGAGCTCATGAGAAGATACTTACCATCATTGGCACCGCTCGGCACAGCCCAGCATTGCCCACGGACGCCAACCATTGCCCCAATCGCAAGTATTGATCGCACATAAGTCTCACGAGTTGTCGTGTGCTCACGCGCATTGAGCCTGTGCCTCTCGAGCGCCTTGACTTGGTCGGTGCGGGAGTTGCGCGACCGGTGAAGAAAAGGCCTCGCACTTGGCGCCCTCGCGCGTGTGCGTTTTGGTATAGTTTCATCGAAGAATCTCTGCTGCTCTAGCAAGGTGACCCTTCAAGCCCGGTCAGCGCACCGATATGTCTCGCACGGCTTCAAACGGCCGACCATCATTAGCTGACGTCGGCGTTCGCCGCGCGCGCGGTCGGCGGTCTGTCCGACGTCGACCAACGGCGCGAGGAAACCGCGTCATCCGCTGAGCCATCCTGGCTCGACTTCGGGGTCGGGCTACGAGTAGGTTGAGTTGAGGAAAGAGAGGAAGGAACCTGCCCGACGCCCATCGCCCCCTCCGGTGGGGGCTGCTCAATGACTCCAGCCCTAATCATGCTTAGGCGCGTGGATGTGTGGCCATATCAGGGCTCTCAAGGACTCCCCTCCCCCGCAACCGCAACGACACCCTGCCCCTGGCGAAAGGACTGCGCGCCAGCGCGCCGAAGCACTGGCAGGGGCCTGTCCCCCTCCGAGTCCGCTCCTCCTCCTCTCCCTCCTCTCCTCCTCTCCTCCTCTCCTCCCTCCTCCTTCTCATTCTCCTCCTCTGCATTCGTCCTCCCTCCTCCCCTCGGGGCTCCTCTCTCTCCCTCCTCCTCCTTCACCCTGCCCTCCTACACTAAGTCACTAAGTCCTAGAGATTGCGGCGGTTCTTGCGTTCTTGAGGCGCGGTGTTTCCTCGAGCGGCATGTGTTGGTATGCGTGCTATGCTTAAGCTTGCTGTGCTATGCTATGTTTTCAACTTACACTGCGAACTTAGGATGAGGATGAGGAAGGAGGGGATTCCTGAGATAGATTCTTGAGCTGCGGGACACGTGACAACTTGTGAGAACTGATTATGTTCGATGGTTTCCACCTCCTGGACTCCTGGACCCTGGTTGCTGCTGCGGCTGCGTATTCACGCGGCGGCTTCGCGGCTTCGCCCGAACGGCAGCCAGCCCCTGAGACAGCGGGCTATGGTCAGCGCGATCAGGCCTCGAAATAGAAAACAACACTTCCAAGGGCAACGCAACGTGGGCAAGTCGCATCTCCGAGGGTCCGAGGGAAGAGGGGAAGCGGGGCCTCACAGGGCCCCCAGGGAAGGAGGCGATGGGGTGGAACAAGTTTTCAGAACGGTGGCCCAAGGGACCTCGGAACCAAAACATCAGTTGGTCTCAGTTGGTTGCAACGTTGCGCACGTTCCGCGTGGGAAATCAACAGCGCGCCGCCCTGTGGCGGCGGCGGCAAGCGTCGTCCGCGTCGGAGTCAACGTCAACGCCGTTCGGGCCCAGCTGAGCTGGCTGCGCGGCAACAGGAGGCGCGGCCGCCGCCGCCGCCCCCGCTCCGGCCGGTTCGATCTCCTGCGGGAGGGCGGGCACCCTCATCAACCCCATACTCCCTTCCTCCCTCTCTCTATCTCTCTCCTCACTCTCTCCCTGCCCCCCCTCTCGCTCTCTCGGTGTCGCTCTCTCGCCTCTCTCTCCCTCTCTCTAACTCTCTCTTACTCTCTTTCTCTCTCTCTCTCTCTCTCTCTCTCTCTCTCTCTCTCTCTCTCTCTCTCTCTCTCTCTCTCCTCTCTCTCTCTCTCTCTCTCTCTCTCTCTCTCTCTCTCTGTCTCCCTTTCTCGTGCGTCTGACGTGCCTCCTCAGCTTGAGGGGCAGGGCGGTCAGGGCCGACTCGATCAGACGCGGTCGCCGAACGATCGGTCTCGGAGTAGGTTGATTGAACAAGTAATTGTACGCATAAGGCCAGGCCGCGCCATGCTCTTGTGGACGTTCATCGCGTTGCCAGACTGGTGCAACACCTCACTGCGCTTGCGATCGGGGATGTGGAAGTCGTTCCTGTCGCGCGTGAATGACGCCGAACGGCGCCATCACTGGAAACCCTTGCGCTAGCAACGTTTCCATGGGAGTTACCCAGCGGCCATTGACGGCCGAGAACAACATCGACATGTTCCTGATGAGCGTCGGCAGAACGTTTGTCGTGCCATGGTGTGGCCACACCAAAAAGTTCTGGTTCAGGAAATATGTTTGATCTCCGCCGTATTTCTCCATGCACCCATACAGGATCACCAGCTCCCAGAGGCTGAGGGCCTCAAGGAGGAGAAGGAAGAGAGGAGGAGAAGGAGGCAGGATGAATTGGAGCAAGGGATAAGATGAGGGAGGATGGAGAGAGGCAGGAGGAAGGAGGAAGAGGAAGGAGGAGAAGGAGGAGGAGGAGGAGGAGGCGAGCGGAGGAGAGGAGGAGAGGATGGCCTTTGCGTTTGCAGACCTCCTGTGCAACGACACCAGCTCGTCGACAAGAGCAGTGCCCTTGTTGGCAGCGGCAGTATCGGCGCACTTCAGCATCTTCTTGAGACCGCTGCCACCGTGCTGCCTGCCAGCGGCAAGTGCCGCCCTGAGGCCCTCGTCGGTATGCCTATAGAGTGAGGACGGCCGAGAAGAAGCCCACCGAAGCTCGTCTAGCAACTCCTTCGGCTCAGCAACGAAGAGGTCGCGCCAGGCCAACCCGTCAATGATCCGGGTGGTGGTGGCGGGAGCGATCGCGTCCCAGGGGCGGGAGATGATCAGGTCCTTCTTGATGCCAAGCGTGATCCGGCGCTTGCGTCGCTGAGGCCACCCAAGCTCCTGAGTGTCGAGCACTGTGGTCTGGATGATGTACTTGTCCTCTAAGGTCGTCAGCATCAGTGCGGGGTCGAAAGATGGCACGTTCTCGCTCACCCATACCTTGTCGCCCAACCAATACCTGTGGCAAGCCCGCGCCATTGCACGCGCCAACGTTTGGCCGTTGTGCTTCTGTCCCAGGCCTTGGGAACTCCAGTCCTGGCACGGGTGCCCTGCGACGTGAACGTCGGCAGATTCGGCGGCGCAAGAGTAGCTGTCGTGGGTGATGCAATACCCCGCCAGGCTGAAGCCCTTACCCGACTTGACCAAAACCATGTATTCATCAACCGTGAGCTCGCCTGCAGCTGCCCGCTCGTCATCCCAGAAGTTGTTCATGTCAACGAATATGTGAGCAGGCGGCTCGGCAAGCATGCGAAGCACCCTGCGCGCTTCCTGCTCGATCTCCACAGCGTACAAGCACGACATCGGACTGCATGGAGTAGACAAGCGACAGCTTACGCAGGATGCGATCGAGCTGACGGCTTGCTCTGGTGCACCAATACCACTGAAAGCTGTCGAAAGGGTTCTGCTCTGTACACAGCTGGCAACCCTCTGGACCGCTGATGCATCGTCGAGCCCGGCAGCAGGGGCGAGCGCGCCTATGGCGCTGCCGACCCAGTTGAAGCAGTCGTTCAAAGTCCGAACACGCTGAGCTGGCGGTCTTATGTGATCGGCGGACCGCTTGCGACTAATGCGGACCCGTTTGCCCTGGTCACCAGCGGCACCAGTGGAAGTTGCAACTGGCAGCTCCATTGCGCAGCGTAGCACCAGCAACAACAAACTGTAGTAAAGGAAGTGCGGCGCAACTGGACAGTAAGTCACACCTAAAGCCAAAATGGCAATGGCAGTACGAGTGGAGGAGAGCAAAAGAATGGGTGATCTGTGAAGGAGCAGCTCTTCACGCTGATCACCGCAGGCGTCGTGTGGAGAGCCGATTCTCCACGGTCCGCGTGTGCTGAGGTGCGCGTGGAGAATCGATTCTCCACAGCTCATCGTGGGGGGGTTCGCGCGTGGAGAAGCCATTCTCCACAGTGCCCTCCCATGATGCGATGTGGAGAGTCGACTCTCCACAGGCACGGATCGCTAAGACGTCTGTGGAGAGCCGATTCTCCACAGCCCATCCTGTAAGGGTTGTCGCGTGGAGATTCCATTCTCCACAGTGCCCTGCTAGTATGAACTGTGGAGAGCCAGCTCTCCACAGGCACTGTTCGCTGAGACGTCTGTGGAGAGCCGATTCTCCACGGCCCGTCCTGGAAGGGTCAGAGCGTGGAGAATCCATTCTCCACAGTACCCTCCTAGGGTGGGCTGTGAAGAGTCTGGTCTCCACAGGCACTGAACCCTAAGACGTCTGTGGAGAGTCAAATCTCCACAGCCCATCCTGGAAGGGTTGGCGCGTGGAGACTCCATTCTCCACAGCGCCCTCCCAGGATGGGCTGTGGAGAGTCGACTCTCCACAGTCACGGATCGCTAAGACGTCTGTGGAGAGCCGATTCTCCACAGCCCATCCTGTAAGGGTTGTCGCGTGGAGGTTCCATTCTCCACAGTGCCCTGCTAGGATGAACTGTGGAGAGCCACAGGCACTGTTCGCTGAGACGTCTGTGGAGAGCCGATTCTCCACAGCCCGTCCTGGAAGGGTCAGAGCGTGGAGAATCCAGTCTCCACAGTACCCTCCTAGGGTGGGCTGTGAAGAGTCTGGTCTCCACAGGCACTGAACCCTAAGACGTCTGTGGAGAGTCGAATCTCCACAGCCCATCCTGGAAGGGTTGGCGCGTGGAGACTCCATTCTCCACAGTGCCCTCCCAGGATGGGCTGTGGAGAGTCGACTCTCCACAGGCACGGATCGCTAAGACGTCTGTGGAGAGCCGATTCTCCACAGCTCATCCTGTAAGGGTTGTCACGTGGAGATTCAATTCTCCACAGTGCCCTGCTAGGATGAGCTGTGGAGAGTCGATTCTCCACAGGCACGGATTGCTAAGACGTCTGTGGAGAGCCGATTCTCTACAGCCCATCCTGGAAGGGTTGACGCGTGGAGACTCCATTCTCCACAGTGCCCTTTTAAGATGAGCTGCGGAGAGCGGGTTCTCCACACTCAATGCTTGCCATGGCATCTGTGAAGAGTCGAGTCTCCACAGATCATACTGTGAGGGTTTGCGTGTGGAGACTCCACAGTCGTGGTAAACCAATCGATTTGATTATTCACGTGCACCTCCAATCAGATTATAACACCCATTGTGGTACTCATCACGCCCCCTTCACAACTCTACTACTCGTCATCCTATCATGTTGATATCCTGTCATCCTCTCCTAAACTCCTTGTTCCACTTCACTGTCCGCTCTTCTATCCCGCGCCCGAGGCATCTGCAGCGGCTGCGCTGCCAGACCGGGCAGCCAACGCCGCGCGGTGGGAAGGGGTTGGTGAACATGCAATCTCTTCGTCCTCCTCCTCATCATCATCATCATCCGCCCCCTCCTTCCTCCTCCCCCTCTCTATCCTCCTCCTCCTCCTCCTCCTCCTCCTCCTCCTCCTCCTCCTCCTCCTCCTGCTTCTCTTTCCTTCCGCCCCCTCCTTATGATTCTCCTTCTCTCCGCCCCCTCCTCCTCTCCAACTGCTCTCCGACGCCAGCCTGCCCGCCGTCGTCGTCGCGGCCAGGCCTTGGTTGAGCACCCATCCTGTCCCATCCAGTCGAAGCGCCGAAACGAAGAACCCGGGGTCTCTGTCACTCACGCCCGACGCCGCAAAGCATCGGCGGCATCTACGTTGGCAGGAAGGAACGAGGCAGGGTCTGGACTCAGGATGGTTGCGCATCCAACGCTCTGCCCCAGACCCTTGCGATGATGGGTAACGGCGGTCGATCGATCGACGTGACGGCGATGGCGGCGATGGCGATGCGATGGCGATGACGGCGATGACGCGATGACCTGACGATGACGAGGTGACGATGCGACGATGTGACGATTGGTGATGGCGACGCCGATGTTGACGATGCGGCGGACCGAATCTCATCTCCCCGTGCGAACAAACGCTGTCCGAACCGAACGTTCGAACTATCCTACTTGTGTACTTGAGTCTGTACATACACGAACAAAACGATGGCCCCCTTGGAACTCAAGGGCTCTAAGATGGCTCCAGGGGCTGAGGCAGGCACATTCTGCTTGGAGATTCCAGCGAGTCAGACCAGCGCGGCGCGACCCGCAGCGACGCGCCTGGCTGTGCAAAGCGTGAATTGGTGAATTGGCAGCGGCGGTATCGCCAAATCAAGACAGACCCCATATCCCTCCCCTTCCTTCCTATCCTCCTGGTCTCTCCTCCCCTTCCCCCCCTCCTCCTTGGAGTCCTTGGAGCCACTAAGGCTCAATCTAAAACAGGCGTGAGATCGTAAGTCTCACTCACGCGCCGCCCAAGCCGCTCACGATCCGCCTCTTGAGTGGGCGCTTCGGCGACGGCGGCGGGCTCATGCACCTCTTCGGAGCCTGCACGGCCTGCGCGGCCTGAACGGCCTGCTCGGCCTCGACGGCCTGGAAGTCCCAGCTCCAATCGTCCTCGCTCTCCGCGGCCTGGTCCTCGTCAACGCCGAAGTCCCAGCTCCAGTCGCTGTAGCTGTCCAAGCAAGCCGAGCTGTCCGAGCAAGCGCAGTCGTCGACGCCGAAGTCCTTGTCCGAGCTGGCGCAGTCGTCGTCGCCCGAATGCTCTCAGCGGTCGAAATCTTTTGGATAACGCATCGCCCGAGGCTCCAGGATAGCCCGTCGCGTGGCTTATGAACGGCCCAGGACAAGGACGTTGGACCAGGGACCCTCCAGGGATGGTGTCAGCACGTCGCACCCGACCGGGACGGGGGTGCCAGCGGGGTCACGAGGCGTTACGTCATCCAACAGTTATCGACCGTAGGATCTAAGCAGCTGCTCAAACTGCTCCTCCTCCGTGAAAGCGAGGCCCCACTGGGGGTGGTATTCGGCGAAGTCCTCGTCGTCGGATTCGTGCTCCTCGCCCTTGCCGTACTCGTCGTCGGCGTTGTAGTCCTCGTCGCCCACGTCGCCGCTGGCGTAGAGGCCCTCTGAGAAGCCGAGGTGGTAGAAGTACCCTGCGAGGCAGCCGTCCTGGAAGCCTTCCTCGTAGCCCTTGCTCTCGCCTGCGGCGTAGCCCTCGGCGTAGCCCTTGTCGTACTCGTCGCACTCGTCGTACTCCCCGGAGGCGCCCCTGTTGCTGCGGCTGTCGCTGTAGTCGCCATGGTCGACATAGCTGTCGAAGTGAGCGGCCCAAGAGACCGCTAAAGCAGACGAGACCATCTGCCGCGTGGTCTGCCGCCGCGGAGGGCGAGTCTAAACCGCCCGGGGAGCCCAAATGGCTACGGCGACGGCGACGAGCGCTCCTCCTCTCATCCTGTTCCTCCGCTCCTCCTATACCCCCTCTACCTCACTTCTCCCACCCCCTCCTGCTGCTCCCCCACCCCCTCCTCATCCTCCTCTTTCGTCGTGTCCTCCTCTCTCCTCGTGTCCTCCTCGTCCTCCTCCTCCTCCTCCTCCTCCCCCTCCTCCTCCTCCTCCTCCTCTCCTCCTCCTCCTGCTCCGTACCTCGACTGGGGATACTTCGGAATCGAGCCGTCGAGGGCGGGTAGGGCGAAGATTGAAGACCTCCTCGTCCTCTAGCCTCCTCCTACAACCCAGGACCCAGGAGGAGGAGGGGAGGAGAGAGGAATAGCGGCAATAGCGGCTGTCTCCGCTGCAATGCGCTGCCGATGCAACGAACCCTGCCGCGCGAGAAAGCGAAGCGGCGCCGTGCGTCCGCGCGCAGCCGCGCTGCTTGCTCTGATCGGGTGCAGACTTGGCCTCTTGTTCTCCTGCAGCTCTCCTCCTCTCCCCCTCCATATCAGTCCTCCTCATCTCATTATCTCCTTCTCGCCTCCTTCTCGGCTCGACGGCTCAACCGGCTCAAGTCTCTGGCCGCCGCGCCACCCCGCTAAAGCAGGTGCGCGACGCACGCGGGGCAAAGTGACCCTGGCCCCTCTCTCATCCGAACCAGGAAACTGCTTACCAACTCCGTGGCGCGGGGCGGAGCTGCCCTAGCGCCATCTAGCGCGAGTTCATCGCAGCATGATTTGTGCGATGCGAGCCTACACAGCGGGCAGATCATCACAGGTACCTCCGCACGGTGGCGTTCGCAGATGAAGCATTGCCCAATGTCGTCTACGCTTCTGTAGCCGCCCCCATATCCGAGACTAAACGCGCGGTGCAAATGGATGGCGGGCTGTGGCATAAGGGGGCGGCCCTTGGCTTTCTCCTTGATCGTGTTCACGCCCAGCGCAGGGTGCAGCATCTCTGTGCCCTCCCCAACGAAATATCTCGTGGGGCGATACGTTTGCACACTCCAAATCACTCGAGAGTGCGCGTCCAGGGAGGCTGGCTGTCCGCGCATGGTGCCAACGTCCCATAGTTTGACGTAGCCGACTGTGGAGGTGGCCCCGCCCGCCTCAGTCGCGACGCCGAACTTCATGAGGCACATTTGATCATCCCGCGGATCCTGACCGACGTGGTCCTGCCAGAACTGGAGCGCAGCAACTCCATCCACCGCGTTGCCCGCCCATAAGGCGATCTTCGCGCCGTCAGTGGAGTCCCCGGGGCCCACTGGCGCGTCGTCGCCCTCGGGCTCCTCCAGAAGGGCCTCCTCGACGACGTGGGGTGAAAGGCTTGCTGCGTCTGGCATGTCCGTATGCAGTGCTTCTACTGCCGCCTTGTCCCTGTCATCAAAGGCTTCGATGAGCACGGCGTCATCGGGGGTCTGATCCAAGTCCCCCTCCTCCGCATCGTCCAGGTGGTCGCGCTTGCCCAACGCCGCCTCCAAGACAAAAGCCCTCCGCTCATCTGAGAGGTCGCCCCAATCGTCCATGGCGTCAAGGACGTCGCCCGCAGGCTCAGGCGCCGCGCCAACGGCGGCGCCGCTGGCAGCGCTCGCATATGGCTTAGCAGGCTTTGCGGTAGCAGCTGCTGAACCTGCTGGGCGCGGCTTCGGCGGGGGCGGGGGCGCCCGTTCCATGAACAGCACGTCGGATATCTCCTCCGCCGCGAGCACAGCAGAGCCGCCGTCGACGAACGTCACCCTGCTGTACCAGACGTGGAATGCCTCCTCTGGACAGGCGAGAGCCTGCGATAGGAAATCTGCGATGACGTCCTGTGTGCGAGTGGTCGTCAGAGGCCTGCGCAGAGCCATCGTCGCACCACTGGTCACTACGTCAAGCTGGACCAGGAGCCCAGTGTAGCCGATTGTCCGAGGGCATAACCAAACGGTAGACGAGTAGAGGCTGTTGGTCTCGCCGTCGTCCGCCTTGGAATCGGCCCTGAGGCCGAAGCAGCCAGCTGTGGGCAGTTCGCTGTTGCTCAGCAGAACATCGCGAGCCTCTTTCCACCTGCGAAACCACTGCAAGTTCAAACGACCAACATCCCATTCAGTGCCGACGTCGTCCGCGCCGCCGTCGGCCAAGGCCACGGCTGGACTCGCTGGACTCCGCCTCGGCTCGTCTGGGTCCGAGTCCGAGTCGCCCATCCCGGGGTCGGCTGGAGCGGCCAGCGCCGCGTCTGGCAGCGGAACCAGCGCCTGCGGGAGGTTGTATCAAACGGCCCCGCGACCTCCCCGAAAAGGAGAAGGGAAGGAGGACGAGAGGGAGGACGAGGTAGGAGGAGGAGGTGAGGGAGAGGAGGAGGGGGGGAGGAGGAGGGAGTGGAGGAGGAAGGGGAGGAGGGGAGGAGGAGGAGGGCGAGGGGGCGAGGAGGAGGAGGGGGGGGAAAGAGGGAAGAGGACCGCTCCTCCCCCTCCTCCTCCACCTCCTTTACCCGCATTTTCCCTGACTCCTCATCTCCTCATCTCCTCATCCCTCTTCCCTCATCCTCCTTCATCCTCTCCTCCTCCTCCTCCTCCTCCTCCTCCTCCTCCTCCTCCTCCCCCCCCTCCTCCTCCTCTCCTCCTCCTCCTCTCTTGCTCTTCCTGCCGCCTGCTGCTCGACGTCGTCAGCGAGGGCAGCCGGCGCGGCTGGGGCAGGCAGCGCCAGGACAGGGACGTCGGGTATGTAGCGCGGGTCCCAGCGACCAGCACTTCCCAGCACCTGGTTCATCCCGCTCCCGAACTCCTCTACAGCCGCACTCCGGATGTCAGCAAGCAGGGGGAGCAAGTTCTTCCACTTAGTGACGCTGGTTCCGGGCGGGCGGCACGCGTGCATCAGCTTAGCTGCGCAGCACCTTGCCGACAGCAGCGGGAGCTCGATGCGGGGCGCCACCTGGGTTTGCGCCTGAAAGGAAGAGAAGGGCGGAGTGGGGGAGGGGGAGGGGAGGGAGGAGGAGGGAGAGGGGGAGGGGGAGGAGGAGGGGGAGGGAAGAGGAGGAGAAGGAGGAGAAGAGGAGGAGAGGAGGAGGAGGAAGAGGAAGAGGATGAGGAGGAGAGAGGAGAGGGAGGAGGAGAAGAGGAGAGGAGGCTGAAGCATGAGAACAAGAGGAATGAGGAGGATGAGTGATGATGAGGGTAAGGAGGTCGCGCCTTTACGATGGAGTTGAAGCCCTCCACCTCCTGGCTGTCGCAGAGCCACAGCTCGCTCAGGACCTTCACCATCTTCCAGATGGTGTCGGGCATGACGCCGGTGACAGCGATGTCATCAAGTACAGGTCTACCCACGTGCGCGGCGAACTTCGCAGTGGCCCAGTCAAGGGGCCCAGCAGCCCATTGCCCAACGAGCTCAGAGACGAGACGGGCCCTATCTGTAGAAGCCGAGCGTGCAGCGTCCTTGACCAAGAGCAACAGCTTGAAAGGCCAGCTGCGCAGGTGGGTCATCACGCGGAAGTCGAACTCCGCCGCTGCCGATACAAGCACATACACAAAGGAGGGCTGTACTTTCCGAACTGTCCCAATCGGAAGGTCGTCGAAGAAAGAACACCAGTCGGCCGTCTCGAACGACGTGTCGGCCATGGCGTTGTACTCAGCCATGATGGCGGCGCCCTTGCTCCAGACGAGCTGCGCAAGCGAGCCCGACCCAGTCTCCTTCACATACATCTTATGGTGTTGAAGCACGCGCCTGAAACTTGCAAATCACAATACCTCAGCAGTGAATGTCTCGCGTCGTTGTCAAGCGCAAGGTAAGTCGACCCGACCTCGACCGCATGCAATTTGCATTTCTGCCAAACAAGTCCATTCGTTGCATCTGCGCGAATTACGTGGTACGCGGCTGCGTGACCGAGCATCTCCAATTCATTCTCATTGGTGTGGTGAAACCGTCTGGCCCACGATATAGTGCAAGCGTCCAGCCAGATTTCCCAGTTCGTCACTGATTGCCGCGATAGGTCGATGCCGAATGCTAAACCTGCCCTATTGGCAGACACGCCCGACGCGATCCTCCTGAGCGCCACCGATAAGCCCTGCCACGGCGTCATGCGTTTGAGACCATCCCTTAACGTAGCTTGCGCCAACTGCGTTTCCAGCTCCTTTATCTTCTGCTGCTGGTTGACAAGCTGAATCTGCAGCCGCCGACGCTTGCGGCGATGGTTGTACTCGACTACCGCCGTCTCCGCAGGCGCAATCACTGCCGGCTGGTCCGCCAACGCCACTCGAGATGTCGTCCTCCTCGTCACTGGTCGCTGAACCCCCCCGTCGGCCGCCGCCACTGACGGAGGCAACGCATGGCGAGCGCAGATCAGCAACCAGAGCCCTGATAAAAAGGAGGGAGGGATGGAGGAGGCGGGGAGGCGGTCGAGAGGGAGGAGGAGGAGCGCGACGACGAATGGACGATGGGGAGATGGAGAGGAGAGGAGGAGAGGAGGGAGGGAGGAGAGGGGGGCAGGACGAGGACAGACAGGGCGAATGAGAGATGAGGAGATGAGGAGGGGAGGAGGAGGGGAGGAGGTGGGGAGGGAAGAGGGAGGGAGGGGTCCTGACCGAACCTCGTTCCACACTGGCGAGGGAATCGGCACGCCCATCTCGCGCAAGATGGCGACGGCGCAGCGCCAGTCGAAGACGCGGCCCAAGCCGCGTCCCTGGCGGTACAGCGAAAACGTCACCACGAACGCATCGTGGTGCAGCAAGCGCGCCAGCACAGCATCTGGAGCCTCGGAGGCAGGAAACGGTAGGGAGGTAGAGAGGTGAGGAGGTGAGACACGGTGGGGCCCCTGGGATTTGGCAGGTCGGCCGCTGGCGCTGGCAGCCCAGCCGTTTCCGTCGCCCCCTGTAGCCGCCGAGGGACGCGGCCACCCCCCCTGGGGCCTTGAGGAAGGAGAGGAGGAGGGAGGAGGAGGAGGAGGAGGAGGAGGAGGAGGAGGGGAGGAGGAGGCGGAGGTGGAGGAGGAAGGGGGTGAAGATGAAGGAGGAGGAGGGGAGGAGGAGGAGGAAGGAGGAGGAGGAGGAGGAGGCAGAGGAGGAGGAGGGAGGAGGAGGCAGAGGAGGAGGAGGTGATGATGAGGGGCCCTGAGGCCCTGACTTCCTCCTCCTCCCTCATCCCTTCCTCCTCCTCCTCCCTCTCCTCCTCCTCCCTCCTCCTCCTCCTCCTCCTCCTCCTCCTCCTCCTCCTCCTTCTCCTCCTCCTCCTCCTCCTCTTCCTCCTCATGTTCCTCTTCAGCGTATCCCCGCGTGACATGCCTCTGGGTGGCGCGTCGGATCGTGGACCACCAGGTCGGACCACGCCGCGACGAAGGCGAGCACGTCGTCCGTCCGCAACACTGGCACGATCGCGCCATCGCAAGTGCGTATGAGCGAAGTCAGCGGCGGCAAAACCAAACGAAGTTTCGCGATGACCACCTCGAACATCTCTCGAGCCACGGAGCTACGGAAAGCCAGGCGGTAAGCACATACAGTCGAAACGTGACCACAAGCCACAAGGACACAAGGACATGGACCAAAACCGTGAGCCCCTTCCCCGAAGGTGGAGGGCTGGCAAGCGAAGAACATGAGGATACCTTTTCGACGCCGAACCCGGGCATACAAAAGCAAGTCCTCGGGGCCCCAGTGCCAAAAGGTCGACTCCTCCTCATTATTCTTCTCGTTCTTCTCAGATCTTCTCCTCTTTCTCCTCCTGCCCCCTCCCCCCTTTATGTATCCCCCTCCCCCTCCTCCTCCGCATACTCCAAGACAACGACGACAACGACGGCCTCCGACCACGACGGCGACGGCGGGGGCGACGACGACGGCGGCGGCGGCGGCGACGGCGACGATGGCGGGTGGCGACGCCAACGACGAAGCTACGATGGCGACGGAAAAGTCCTCTCCATCCTCGGATCTGATCCGAGGGAACACCGTTTTCGGAACGCGCTGGGCAGGAGCAGGCGCCGCGGGAATCGGCCAGCTCGGCATCTCGGCTAACTCGTTCTCTCCCCCAGAGGAGGGAGGGGGGGGGGGGGGGCAATACGTGCGATTTGTGAAATCAGCTGTCGGAATTCTTGAAATCCCGCAACAATTGTAAATCGAACCACTGAAATTCAATCTCTTCAATTTCGTAGTTCCGTGTGAATATGGAACTGACTAATTGGAATTCAATTCCACCAATGAGCTGATTTATTGAAATTCAACTCGATGAGTATTACCAATGATTGAAATTCAGAAGGTCAAATTTCAATGCTTTCAAAGCCGCTGCTCTTCACGGAGCGCTCGCGAGGAGCGTGAAGAATGGTTCTGGAGAGAAAAGGGGGGGGCCACCAACAACCGCCCAAGTTGCATCCCTAGGCCTCAGCATGTCACCATGGAGGCGGGCTTCACTTGCGAAAGAAAACCTGGCACCCGAAAGAGCGCGAACTCTTGTGGTGTCTTTTCGCGACTCGTGGCCGTCTGGGCCCCCGCCGAGATCGTCCCTGGGGCGTCTCTCCTGGGGCGAGACCAGACGAGAGCTTCGAGGAGGATCCAGCCGTGGCCACCAGGGAGTCCAGGGAAGCCCCCAAGACACAAAGGCGAGAATCACAAGTGCCCGGAAGCCGGCGGCGAGCGAGGGGGGGGGGGAGTGAGAAGGAGGAGGCCTTCGCAGAAGGCGGCGGGACTTCTCAGGAGCCCCCGCGCCTTCTGAGGAGCCTTCTGTGCCCTCGGGGAAGGCTTAGAGAACTTCTCTCGGGAGGCCAGGCGGACTTCCGCGCCTGCTGCAAAGGCCCGCCCCTCCTCGCTTCCCTCCCTCGCTCGCCGACGTGGCGGCGCGTGATGCGAGGGGCGGGGGTCGACGAGGGGGGCGGCCCGCCGAGGCAGGCAGAGAGGCTCCCGAGGAAGGGCCGGAGCAGCCGCCCGCAGAGGCAAAAACGGCACGACCAGAAACTGTCGACGGTCCGCGCGGATGTCTTGGACCTGCGCCTACAGGCGGACCTGATTGGACAGGACACGTGACAGGACACGAGACTGTTCCGAGGGCCACATTGCAGCAGGAATGTGGGAGGTATGGGTCGGGAGACACAGGACACAAGGGTACCCTTGATTTGGCAGGGTCGACCTCCCAATCTGGGCCGACTGTAGTCAGACCCAAGAACTCCGCGCGGAACTCCGGAAGTTCAAGCCTGTGCCGCCTGCTCTTCCTCGGAAGCTTTCATGTGTGTGTGTGCCGCTTTGCTTCCGCGAAAGATTTCACGTGTATGCTCGAGGGCGCGCAAACATGGACTAGCTGCCCCCAAAATGCGGCCGGTGCCGCCCCCGTTCGGCGGCGGAAACCCGCGATTTCCGATGGAAAGGGGACCCATCGCTGATCCACGCCCCTTTGATCCCATGCGTATGCCGCCCTCTCTTCTCCAAAGGAGGTGACGTCGTCAACGCGCAGCCCCGGACGTCCGCCCTGCACACATCTCTGACGGCCCCGCGCCCCGAAAATGTCGGCGGCGCGCACCTTTGGGGGCCAGGGCCTGGCAGGGGGGAGGGGGGAGACTGCTTCTTGGAAGGAGGTTACTTCCTAGGGGGCGCCAGCCTGACATCTATATTAGAAAAAGAAAAAATGCCATAAGCATGAACTTTTGGCGCTCCGTGCGGATTTTTGGGATCCGCGCTGGACCTCCCCTGGCGGCGCCTCCGGCGCCGCCCCTGGCGCGCTCCGCGCGCCAGCGAGGGGGGTCCAGCGCGGATCCCAGAAATCCGCGCGGAGCGCCAAAAAATCCCACCAGCCCTTTGGGCGTGAGTGGCTTAGGGAGCTCTCTCTGTCCTCAACCCCCCTTCTTCCCCTTCGGGGAGGGGTTCACCCCTCCCCCTACCCCCTCCCCCTGGACCTGGAGAGGGAGTTCCGCGGGTCGTCAGGGGTGTCTTTTTCGACGTCTGGGAGGGCCAAAAAACGACGACCCTCACGAGGATTCTGGCCCCGAGGGGGGGGGGGGAGTTTGGTGCCTCAGCTCGTCTTTGAAGCAAAAATAATTGATTTTACTAGGGTTTTGGCCCCATTTTGACCTTCTGAGGGGGCCGCGTTCCCTTCCTTCATAGCAAAATCATTGATTTTACGAAGGTTTTGGGCTCATTTTGGTCAAATCAGGGGGAAGCGCTCATTTGCGCTTCTGAGGAAGTCGCAAGAGGCTCCAAGATGGACCCAAGAGGCCCCCAGGAGGCTCCCAAGAGGCCTCCAAGAGGCCCCCAAGAGGCCCCCAGGAGGCCCCAAGAGGCCCCCAAGAGGCCCCCAAGAGGCCCCCAAGAGGCCCCAAGAGGCCCCCAAGAGGCCCCCAAGAGGCCCCCAAGAGGCCCCAAGAGGAGGCCCCAAGAGGCCCCCAAGAGGCCCCCAAGAGGCCCCCAAGAGGCCCCCAAGAGGCCCCAAGAGGCTCCAAGAGGCCCCCAAGAGGCCCCACGAGGAGCCCGAACGACTCACACCAGGACGAGGGGCCCGAACGACTCACACCACGAAGAGCCCGAACGACTCACACCACAAGGAGGGGCCCGAACGACTCACACCAGGACGAGGCGCCCGAACGACTCACACCACGAGGAGCCCGAACGACTCACACCACGACGCGAACGACTCACACCACGAGGAGCCCGAACTCGACTCACACCACGAGGAGCCCGAACGAGTCACACCAGGAGGAGGGGCCCGAACGACTCACACCAGGATGAGGGGCCCGAACAACTCACACCACGAGAAGCCCGAACGACTCACACCAGGACGAAGAGCCCGAACGACTCACACCACGAAGAGCCCGAACGACTCACACCAGGAAGAAGGGCCCGAACGACTCACACCAGGACGAGAAACCCCAAACGACTCAAATCAGGAGGAGCGCTTTCTCTCCCTCCTCCTCCGCCTCGTCCTTCTCCCGCTCCCCCCACAAGGAGGATGTACAAGGAGGCGGGAGGAAGGAGGAACAGGGGAGATATGCGGGGGCAAGCGGACACACGCCTGAAAAACACGACTGTCGGCATGCTTCGCAAGAGTTGCTGTTGTGAGATGGGCTGGTGGGGATACGCGAAGCGTAAAGAATTCTGCTTATGGCATCTGTTCCTCTTCAATATATACAAGTGGCACGTGTGTGCCGTGAGCCCAGGCTCATACAAAAAAAACTGAAAGGGCGTTTGAAGCAGGAAGACACCATGACTGCAGGATCGGAGATAGAGAAGGGGAAGCTGGGGCGGCGCCGCCAGGGCGTGCCTAAGAGAAGAGGAAGAGGCAGGAGGTGAACGCAGAAGAATCTAAGATCGAGGTCGCACTCGAGCGCAAGTGGGGTTGCCACACCTTGCGATGTGTGTACCAGGGCCCCCCAGGAAACCTCAGGAGGCCCGACTTGGATACCGGAAGAGGCTCCAGGAGGCCCCGGGATTGTGAGTGTTGTGTGTGATGTGTGCTCTGTGTTGTGCGTGTTTTCTGTGCGTTGTTATTGTGTGTTATGTGTGTCTAGCGTGTGATGTGTTGGGTGTAATTTGTGTCTCTGTGTGTGCATGTAGTTCTGAGGCCCCAGGAGGCCCCAGGAGGCCCCAGGCGGCCTCAGAGGCCCCAGAAGACCCCAGGAGGCTCCAGGAGGCCCCAAGAGGCTCCAGGAGGCCGCAGGAGGCCCCAGGAGGTTCCAGGAGACCCCCAGGAGGCTCCGAGGCGGGGTCTGGGGTACCAGAAGAATGTTGAAATTCCCATTTGTTTTTGGACCCTGACGTCACGATCTGAGTGAGGGGTGCCACCGATTTTCAGAATTTCGAGGATGCCCCTAGCGAAACGGCCAGAAAAACCGCGAACGCCGCCTTCAATTAATCGGCTCTGAGCTCTACTCCCTCGGAAAGGTGCGTATGATAATATTTTATTTATATATATATATATACGTATACATCTATCTATATAAGAAAGAGAAAGAGAGAAGAGAGAGAGAGAGAGAGGAAAAAAAAAAAAAGGCCCGCGCCCTCTGAGAAGCAGGGGTGCTTCCAGGAAGCCCTCCCCCCCCTTGTTGTTACCCCCCCCCCTCTGCGCGTGGCTGCGGAGGCGTAGAGCCCCCCGTTGGCCCACGCGCCGCTCTGCGAGGACGGCCCGTGGACCAAACCCCGCGGCCGCAGCGGCCTCTCGAGAAGGCCGGGCAGGCAGGCCCGCTGGCGGGACTGCGGATCGGCCTGGCGGCGTGGGGGCTCCACGAAGCCCCCCGCCCTGCGGACGCCTGGGATCCTCGAGGGCCCGGTAGGCCTCTGCTCCCGAGGGGGAACGAAAACGATAGGGGTGGACCTCCTCCCTCCTCCCTCCTCCCCCCCCCTCCACAACTACTCAATATGAATACTACTCTCCCTCTTCCCCTGATGACGGCTTGGGAGTATTCTACCCCCCCGCGTATTGTTTTTTACACACAGGTTTCCCTGGAGTTGGGTTTTCGCCTGCATTTTTGTTCCAAAATGCTGCTCTCGCTGAGGCGCCGGCCTCATTTTCGGGCCCCGCTCGTTCCGAATCGTGCTCCCGCTGCAGCGCTGGCATCATTTCCGCCGGCGCCCGGGCTGCACGCCCGAGCCGGCGCCCGGGCCGGCGCTCGGGCCGGGTCTGGAGCCGGTTCCGGCTGCCGCCGGAAAATCGAGTTCCGCGGCGCCGAAAAAAATCCATTCTAATATACACTTTTCTTTTGAAAATGCTGAATTTCTGCTCCCGGCGCCCGGGAGGCCTCCCGGGCCGATTCCGACGCCCGGGCCGGCGCCCGAGCCGGCGCCCGGGCCGGACGCGCCCGAGCCGGCGCCCGGCTCGGCGCCCGGGCCGGGTCTGGAGCCGGTTCCGGCCGCCGCCGGAAAATCGAGTTCCGAGGCGGCGCCGAAAAAAGGCCATTCCAATACACACTTTTCTTTTGAAAATGCTGAATTTCTGCTTCTGGCGCCTCCCGGGCCGATTCTGGCGTGCTTCCGCTCGTTCCGAATCGTGCTCCCGCTGCAGCGCTGGCCTCATTTCCGCGCTTCCGCTCGTTTCGACTCGTGCTCCCGCTGCAGCGCTGGCGTCATTTCCCGTGCCATGCCACGGCATGCAATGCAATGCTAGGTTGATACTACGCTTCGCGGTGCTCTTCTACGCCATGCCATGCCGTGCTCTACAATGCATCGCGTACCCTTTCGGGATCATTGCCCTGCTCGACATCCGACTGTGCGAGTAGAGAGGGGATCTGCGCCATGGTAAGGGATGGGAGGGAGGGGTAGGATGTCAAATATGACGCGAGCGCACCTAGCTTGCCCCTCCCCCCTCCCTCCTCCCCCCTCCCTCCTCCCTCCTCCCTCCTCCCTCCCCCCTCCTCCCGGGCTGTGAGTCGCCGATAGTAGATCGGCGGTAGGCCCCCGATAGCAGATCCCCACGGTCACCCCCTGGCTTTCGGGCCGTGACTCGGCTCTTCGGCGGCCGTTCGGGATGATCCTGGTACCCCCAGAACGCCCCGGGCGAGGCGCAGCTGATGGAGAGCACCCCGAGGCTGGAAAACCCGCGAGAATCGATGAAAACTCCCGAAAACCTCGAACCTTGAACCCGAAACTTCCCCGTTCGAGTCAGGCAGACCTTCGGTGGCAACTCATGGGAGCCTCCCATACCATCTCGTGGGCCGACGCTATCATCGACGCTAATCGACGGCGATCGACGCCAAATCGATTCTAATCGACGCAGAATCGGCGCTGTTTCCTCGATCACCAGACGCTACTCGGCGCTACTCGACGCTAAAGACATAATCAAAAAGGTATATTACCCCAGTGCGACCCAACCTAGAAGTTGGAGCCCCTAGGAAAGCAGCATTAGTCGCTATGCTATGCTATGCCATGCTATGCTGCGCTATGCTATGCTACGCTATGATATGATATGATATGCGATGCTTCGCTATGCTATGATATGCTATGTTATGTTATGCTAAGCTATGCCATGTCAGCTGCGCTGTGCTATGCTAAGCTATGTTATGATATGTTATGATATGCTATGACATGCTGCGCTATGGCATGTTATGGTATGATATGTTATGATATTAAATGATATGTGATGTTATGCTATGCTGCGCTATGCTATGCTATGCTATGCTATGCAGTGATAAGATGAAGCTAAGCAAAGCTAAGATGAAATACGCAAAGCTATGATGGGATAAGCAACGCTAAGCTAAGGGGACGTAACTGGGGGAACCGCGGGGCGGATCCTGGGGGAACCGCCCGGGCCGGTTCCAACTGCCCGGCCCCTTTAAGCACAGAGAGTAAGAACCCTTCTAGGCAGAGCCTAGGTAGGGAACAAGACTCCCGTGATTATTGGCGGCGCGCGCACGGGGGTGGAGGGAGGCGGGAGGGTTTCATAGAAGGAGGCTGCGTCTTAGAAGGCGCCGTCCTTACATCTATAGATACGACCCGCGCCTGCTAAGAAGCAGGGGTGCTACTAAGAAGCCCTCCCCCCTCCCCCCAACCCCCCTCTGCGCGCGGCTGAGATTCGCAACCGAACAGACCCCCGCTTCCTCGCCGCAAGCCGCCTTGCCGCCGCCACCCGCCGCGCTGGAGCCGCTCTGGCACCCTCCGGACGAGAGGCCGCTGGAAAAGGCCGCGCCCAAGGGGCCCAGGTCGTTGGTCCTCCTTGGGCAGGGCGAAAGATAAACGAACTCAAAAAAAAATCCTAGGAGAGGCCTCAAAGAGGCCCCCACGAGGCCGCAAAGGGCCCCAGGAGGTCCCCAGGAAGCCCCACGAAGCACCCCTGAGGACTCACTCTGACCACAGCAGCGTCGCCGCTGACGCCGAGGCCGCCACCGCCGCCGCGTGTCGTCGTTGTCGTCGTCGTCGTCGCCATCGTCGTTGTACTCGTCCTCGTCGTCGTCGTCTCCGTCGTCTCAGTCGTCGTCGTCCACCTTCAGGGTTGGTGGCACAGGCCGTAAGGCCTTCCCGATACTGGAAGTTGTCGGATGTGTTCTACATGTTCTGACACGTTTCGCTAGTTTTCAAAAACTCTCGACGCATTGAATGCTTTTCCATCCGCTGCCCCTCGTCGAGAGCGTTCCGAGGGGCCCATATCGTCAGCTATGATCTGAAAACTTACGCTACGAAAATACACACAGGCACCCTCCGACGAACTTTGCATGCACCTTCAGGGAGAGTGACGGTGTAGAAGGTCGCTGGCTCTCAACGGTTATTTATACACCGCCACCCTCCCCTAAGGCCAAGGAGCAATACCTTGGAGGGTGTCTGCGCATCTGTGTTTGTTCGGGAGGACTGGACGACGGCGATCCAGGATCGAAGATTTCCCTAGGAGGAACGACAACACACACGCAGGCAGCAATTCTGGAAGACCTGCCGACCTCGCTGCTCACGCGAATTGCCGCGGCCACGGGTCAGGGATCAAGGATCGATGATCGAGGCCGTGTGGGCTGTGCCTTTCCTCCTCCCACCTCTTCCTCTCCTCCCTCCTCCTTGTACTGCCTCCCCTCTCTCCCTCCGCGCCCTCTCCCTCTCCCCATCTCTCCCCATCTCCGGGGAAACCAAGCCCAGCCCAACGCGCTTGTCGAACAGCTCGGGCTCCGGGGGCCCTCCTCGGGCCCCAGGTCCACCAGAAATGGGTCGTGCAGAAAACTGCCCCCGGGACCGCGGGCGGCAGACAGAACAAAACACTTCGTCGGACGTCTGCGGACAGCAGCAGAGTGAAGGCATCGAGGACCGATGGGCAAAGGCTCGAGGCTCCTGGGGGCAGGTCCAAACTCCGGGGCCACAACAAGATCCGAGGCTATATATCCATGGGGAAGGCCAGGGAGGGACCGGCTCCCGGGGGGGAGCGCCGACCTGACATCGGCGATACATCGCCGGTGGATCGCGCGACACGTCGCGAGACATCGCTGGTACATCGCCAGTGCCATCGGGGGCTCGATAGCGAATCCGCCGAGTCCCCAACAGGTTGGGGCTGTCGGGCACCCGTCGGCAACGCATGGGCGTTTCGGGGTCGAGGCACACACACACACACGCACACACACGCACTATCTCTTTTTTGGCGTCGCGGCCCTGCGCGCGGCGACGGGGCGTAGAGAGTCGAGCGCGAGCAGCGTGACGAGTGCGTCTACGCTTGGCCGAGCACTCAGAGACCACTTCGGGTCTGCAACCGGCAGCAAGCCATAACCATCCAGGCCTGTATGGTGGGGAGGGAGAAAAGGGCGGTGAGCAGACGAGACTACGGTGAGGGTGGAAGGCGCCATGAGCCAACGGGGACGGGAAAGCGGTGAGAGCGACTAAGCAGGGTGGACCGACGAAGGAGAGCGCCAAGGAGGAAAGGCGGAGAGCGAAGAGAGCGGACGAAACTGCACACACACACACACACACACTCACACACTCACACACACACACACCCTGAGCCCATCCCCCCCTAACGTTGCCCCTGATAGCGTTCAGCTCCCCCGTCCTCGCAAGGCTCACCACCCAGTCCGGCACCGCGCCCACGCCCAGGCTTCTGCAGAGCTGGTCGCAGAAGTGGCAGCAGTTCTGCCTGCGTCTGCAGGAGAAACGAGGGCGAGGAGGGGATAGACGAGGGGAGAGGGGGGGAGAGGAGGAGGAGCCAAGCGTGGGGCCGAGGGGAGGAGGAGGAGGAGGAGGAGGAGGAGGAGGAGGAGGAGGACCACTGTAAACCCAAGAGTCATCAACGATGTTGGAATAAACCCTCCTTCCAAGCCTCGTCGCCATGGGCCCCTACAACGGTTCATTTCCACTGAGGGAACTACCTCGTTGGAAGACAACCATTTGAAGACCCTGAAGCATGCCAAAACATTATTCTCGGGATTCCAACGCCACGGATCAACCTGACTCTTGCGTCTTGTCGATCCTGAATCGTGTCAGAACGCCATTCCAGGGACTTCAACACCGCGAGCCAGCATAACTGTTGCACCCTAATAGTGCTGAATCCTACCAGAACTCAATTTCTGGTACGTTGGCCATGGGAATCCGCGAATGTATTGCATTGTTTTAGTTGTTGAACCAGAAAACCAAACATGTGCGCGGCGCTAAGGCGAGAGCCACATGTTGAAAAGGAACCGCCCTCAATCCGTGAAACTCGTGCACATCAATATCATATTTCTATAATAAAAAAATGATTTGTTGTTACAAAACGAATATGCGCGGCGCTTAAGCGTGAGCCACATGTTGAAAACGAACCGCCATCAATCCGTGAAGCTCTTGCGAGTTTGTTAAACGAATGCACGCGGCGCTAAGGCGAGAGCCACCGCTTGAAAACGACCCGCCCTCCATCTGTGAAACTGTTGTAATGTGTGAGGCTTCAGGATCACAAACGATGAGAAAAAGTCGGAAGTCTCAAGCGAAACGCCCAGCCCGCCCTAAAAACTTGCCCCGGGGTGCGACAGGGAGAAGTAATCATAAGGTAGAGGAATGGAGCCCACGCCTCAGACGAGGAGGAGAAGGAGGAAGCGGAGGAGGAGTTGCTTCCTCCCTGGGGCGACCATTGATCGACTGCACGCTCGCACAGCTGCGTCACGTGTAAACCCACGGAAGAGGAAGAGTAGGAGGAGAAGGAGGAGGAGGAGAAGAGCACCGACGACGGAAGAGAGACGCAGGAGGAGCAGGAAAGTGGGAGAAGGGGATGATGGTGCGGGCACTCGCCGCGCGCTCTGAAATGCCGAGAGGAGACATGGAAGACGAGGAGGACGACGAGGTGGATCTGCGCGCGGGCACTAATTATCGACGTCGGCGCTGCTCGCAGGGGCGAGGGCTGAAAAAACAACAGGGTCCGCGGACCCCCACGGGACCCCAGATCTGGCCGAAACAGGCGCGCACCCTCAAAACGCGTACCGCAGCATCCCTTCTGTGGCCTTACTCGATAAAAATTCAGGCAGCCTCCTTTTGAAGGAGAAGGGTACGCAATCAGGAAGAATACGAGGAGGCACGCGAGGGGAGTGGGGAGAAGGATTAGGGAAAGAACGACTGTCAATTCAATTCAACCCAATAGCTCTAGGAACGATGACCTGATCGTTACTGTCTCAGTGGCCTGACTAGCGTAGAGAGTTTTGCGCCGGCCGCAAGCACCAGAAACAAACGACAGACGTGCCCTGAGTGCCTGCGAAGGAACTGCTGGCTGCAAGGTGCGCTGGCTGGAAGCGGGAGAACGAAGACGATGACGATGAGGAAGAAGGCTAGGAGGAGCATGCGGAAGAGGAGAGGGAGAGGGATACGTAGCCGCGGGACGAGGCCACAGAGCAGAAAGGGGGGTGGCCGAAGTGGGACGAGCACAACGAGGAAGAGGGCGAGGAGGGGGAGAGAAGGAGGAGGACGAGAAGGGGGAGGAGGAAAAAAGAGAAGGGGAAAAGGACAGGGAGGGGCAGAGAGTGAAGGACGAGGACGAGGATGAGGGGAAACGCATGCACTCAGGAAGCAGGGCTCCCTGGAGTCAGATCGGAAAAGCGCGCTGAGACCACAGCTGGAGGCCTCCAAGAAGCTGGCTCCAAAAACCCTGGGCACTTCAGCACCATCGTGTTACTTCCGCCAGCCACCGCCGAGGGCGGGACGTCAACGTCTCGACTCATCGAAGCCATTCGGCAGAGGCTCCCGCAGGACGCGGCCCTGGAACGAATGAACCTTCCAGTCAAAACTGATAGGAAGGATGCGCGCTGAGGATGCAGGCCCCTTGGACGCCCAAGTCGAAGCTTTGCGAGCGGGGCTGGCCATCGAAGGTGGCTAGGGATGGACCGAAGAGGCAAGGACGCATGGGAAGATTACCCATCTCTGTAGTCGACTTCGACTGTAAACGTCCTTCATTTCTACCCGTGCTCATTTCTAAGTGTGCGCGTTTCTAATTGTTCCTGGCCCACTAGTGGCCAGGAAGAGGCCCATGATAGAGCAATTAGAAATGAAAGGACCTTAGCCCCCCAAAAAATCAAAGAACTTCCGAAGAACTAGAAATGAGCAATGGGTAGAGGCAGCGCCTCATGAGGGTAGGCCGTGGGACGGGAGGTGGCACTGCCCCTCGCGTCCTCAAGTTGTGGTAGGTGCTCGGCGGCCACTCGGCCTTCAGCTCCACGAGGAGCCGCCAGATCTCCTTGGCGGGCATCCTAGTGAAGCCCATTATGACCTAAGAAGCAGCTCGCCGATCCAGCCTGCGGTGGCAGCTCATGGGAGCCTCCCGTACCATCTTGTCGGCCCTTGCGAACCGACCCCAATCGACGCTAGACCGACGGGAAATCGACGCTGAAGCGACACCAACCGACGCTAGCCAACGCTAAATCGGCGCCATCACATCGACTCCCAGACGCTGATCGGCCCTGGTCGACGCTGAAGACGGACTTCAGAGGGTACACCAGGCTCCCATGACTTGCTATACTGAACCAGCCTGGCCCCGCGTCTAGAGCCTGGCCCGGCGAGCACGGATCTGTCCCCAAAACGCGGGGGGAACCCCTGCTGCGCCGAGGTCCCGATATGCAGCCCACACGGGAGACAAAAGCGACATAGACTGAGGTCGGGCATGCCCTCCGAAGGGCAGAATTCTGGAAGAGACATAAAAAAACAGCCAGCAGGATTGTCAAGCACACCATGCGGGCCACACGCGAGCGTCTGCACGGGCGAATGTCGGAATCGTTTCAAAATCCGTAGCTCCCGGAGCATTTCAACACGGAGATGTTCCAGGCAATTCAACAACCCGCGGCTGTTCAATCAAAGGTAAGCCAGGACATACGGCTTCCGCGCACGAGCACTTCCTCATTATACTCACCTGTAATTACCATCGTCATCGCCATCACCAGAATCACCTATGACATCGTCAGCGACATCAGCGTCGCCGTCGTCATCGCAACCGTCGTCATCATCGAAACCGTCGGTATTGTCGCCCACGTCATCACCACCACCGCCATCACCATCAGAATGATCGTCGTCGTCGTTGCCAATGCAATCGCTACCATCATCACACGCCCGCCCAGACCATGGATCTGCAGGCGAAGGGTCCGCGCAGCAGTGCGCCACTTGAGACTCGCAAGCAGACACCGATGAGTACTCCAGATTTCGTAATAAAAGGGAGGGGGCCTGGACCCTCCAAGACAAGCCATTTCAGACCCCCCCCCCGTGGGAGAACCCTCCAAAACATCGTCCCCAGACCCCCCCAGGCCCTCCAAGATAGCCTGGAAGAGACCCCCCCCGAAATGAGACCCCCCTCCCTTTATTACGAAATCTGGAGTACCTGCACTCACGGCCTGAATGAGTTCTGCGAACAAGTTGCGGGTGGGAGGGCGGGATGCTTGCACGAAGGGCGGCACTCACGACTTCCACGTGGCTGACCCCCATCGGCTGCCAATATTGAGCTGCACCACGTAGATGGCAACATATAGGTTGGGTCGCATAGGCTGCACCCCACGTGCTGCACCACAAACACTGCTCAACATAGACAACACTAGGTAGGTTGCGACACATGATTCACCGCATTGGTTCTCCTTTTTAAAAGGTCAATAGATTCTACCCCCCCCCCCCTCCGGACTTATCGGTTCCCCCTGGGATAATATGATTTCATATATATATATATACATATATATATATATATATTCTGCACACTCGTCCATCCTCAATACGAAATCATACCATCCCAGCCAAACCGGGTTCCCCTCCCCTGAGGTTCCCTTGTAAAAAAAACTATGCGGTAACATTGTTGGTTCTGACATTACACTTTTTCAAGAATCCCTTGGAAAAAAAAGGAGCGAAGTACACACGCGCGCGTCGTCGCGCGCGCATGCCGAAATCCTTCAAAAACCTTCGGTGCCGGAAAGATTTCGCAATCGAGTTCCCGAAAAACATACAAAAACACATGGTTTCGCAACACTGATTTGCTAAACAAGCTTCCGCGCGAGCTCTTGCGAAATCTTAATAAAAACCATAGGTTTTTCAAGGTTTTCACAAAATTCTATTAAACAGGCTTCGGGCGCGCGTATGTCGAAATCTGTCGAACGCCCTTGCGCGTGTGCCGTCGCGAGAACCCTCTGCAAAAAACGGGACGAAGTGCGGACGCGCGCGTCGTCGCGCGCGCATGCCGAAATCCTTCAAAACCCATCGGTTTCGGAAAGATTTCAAAATCGTGTCCAAAATAAATACAAAAACACAAGGTTTCGCAATACGGGTTTTCAACAAAAGCGCGCGCTCTTGCGTCGTCGTCGTCGTCGTCGCCGTCCTCCCTCCTCCCGCGTCGTCGTCGTCGTCGCCCACGTCGTCCTCTGTCTTTCCTCGTGTTCGTCATCGTCGTCGTCCTCGTTGGCGTCGTGGTCAATGGTCGTTTCCGTCGTCGTTGTCGCCGTGGTCGTCCTTTCTCCTCCTCCCTCGTCGTCGTCGTCGTCCGTCGTCGGCGTCTCGTCGTCGTCCCTCCTATTTCGTCGCCGTCGTCGTCGTCGTCGTCGTCGTTGTCGTCGTCGTCGTCTTCCTTCCTCCCTCGTCGTTGTCGTTGTCGGCGTCGCCGTCCTTCCTCCTTCTTCGCCGTTCGCGTCGACGCCGTCCTCCCTCCTCCGTCGTCGTTGTCGTCGTTGCCGTCGTTGTCGTCGTTGTCGCCGTCGTCGTCCTCCCTCCTCCCTCGTCGTCGTCTTCGTTGGCGACGTCGTTGTCGTCGTCGTCGTCGTTGTCTTCGTCGTCGTCGGCGTCGTCGTCGTCGGCGTCGTCGTCGTTATCATCGTCGTCGTCGTTGGCGTCGTCGTCGTCGTCGGTGTCGTCGTCATCTTGGTCGCTGTCGTCGTCGAAATCGTTGGAGACGTCGTCGGTGTCGTCGTCGTCGGTGTCGGCGGCGCCGTCATCGTCGTCGTCGCTGTCGTCGTCGGCGTCGGTGTCGTGGCCAAGTGCCATCTGGTACCCACCGTCACGGTCTTGTCTGAAAAGGTCTTGCGACCAAGTTGCGGGTGGGAGGGTGGGATGTTTGCACGAGCAGTGGAGAGGACAGCTTCAAGTTGAGCAAGTGATTAGCTGCACAACATAGACTGTTCCACATGGGTTGCGCCACACATGCTGCACCACTTTCCGGGAACGAACAGACTCGATCAGCATCCCGATGCCCGACGCATCCCCCACCCTTCTGGGGTATTGCAATTATCGTATGGGTCAGCCTCATCGCTCGTGCTCGATATGAGCCCATGCCATCCCAGGCCACCTGGTATCGCTCACCCCTATCATCCCAGAAAAGACCGTTTGTAAAGAATCCCGTGCGAAAGGTGCAGCAAAGCCCACACGCGCACGCAAATGCCGAGACCATACGAAATACGATACTTATGCAGGCACATCAACACACAAAACGCCAAACACTAATGGTTTTTCGAAACACATGCTGTAGCAGTCCTGCCCGTACGCACTTACTGAAACCAGCTGAAACCAGATGACCTTAGCAATCTCACCCAATAGTGCGTTAGCATCACACCACGCGGTGCATCCGCGTTGATATAGCACGCGCCAATTGCACGAACAACTATCAAAGATAACCATGCGGGCCACATGCGCGCGCAGCCACGCATGCGTCGAAATCCATCCAAAACCATTAATGCTCGAGACATGGCAGGATTGAGCGATCGGAAAACACATGAAAGACCAAATGTTTGACAACAAAAGCCTGCCCGACTTCTGACAAGGTCTGAACGCCCGCACGTCCCATCGCCCTCATCAGCGCCGTCGCATCGCCTCCCTTATCGTTACTGTCAACCGCTGGCATTGCCACCAGCATCATCAGAATCACGTTCACCACCTCACGTTCACCAGAGACACCTGAACAGCACCATCATCGTCAATATCACCATCACCATCACCACCGTCATCATCACAATCATCATAATACCCTTTTTATCGTCGTCACTGGCATCGGCACCGCCATTGGCCACTCCGTCGTCATTGTCGGCATCGCCACCAGCATCTATACTAGACCATCATCATTGTTGCCGCCGTTGCCGACATCATCATTACATCGCGCCCGCCCGACTCACCGACCCGCATTCAAATGCCCGCGCGCCCCTGTTGCCTTTTGAGAGGCGCTGGGAAGCTCCCATCGGCAAGCGCCATCGCAGCCGCGTTGGTTGCGAAAAACCAGCTGGTCGCTCTGCCCGTGCGCGTGGGCGCGCCAGCGCAGCCGTAGAGACGCGCTAACAATTGTCCACCCGGGACCCGCAATCGTGGCTGAATGGGTCTAGCCGATCAAGTTGCGGGCGGGAGGGTGGAATAGTTGCGCGCGCTCTGGGGTTGACGATCTCTATTTACACTTTTACGCTTACTTAACTGCGACGAACGCATTGCACCGCATGGATGGCACCCCACCTGATTTTCCCAAAATAAACCGACCTCTCCAACACCGCACCCCCAACCGAGGACGGGGTTCGCGTACTCCCCCAAGGTATGGTGTGTCATATTTACTAGATGACCGTTGATCCCACGTATCAAATGACACTATCCCTGGCCAACTGGTATCGACTCCCCCACCCCGGCATCCCTGTCAAATAGCACTACGCGGTGCACGTGCGTTGAAGTGAATCGAACTTTCTGTAGAAAATCTGGGCAGCTGACACGATGCAGGCCACATGGTTCGTACGTGCGCCCCCGCGCGCGCATGTTGAAGTTTTCGACATGCAGCACTTGGCCCACACATGGACAACGTAGCTGCTCAAATCATAAATGTACGAATGTTAAC
>CAUYUJ010009402.1:298644-321144 GCA_963575745.1 Prorocentrum cordatum | reverse complement strand
CCGTGCACCCTTGCCCCAGATAAGCTGGCAGCAGCCTCGCGGACGGCGCGGGGGGGCACTCGTCAAGGTGCGCCTCTCGCCGTGGCGCCGCGCACGGCCGCCGGCCTCTTAAGACTGGAGGGCGGCTCCTGCTGCAGGATGCTGCCATCGCCCTGGCGCAGCGCACGTGGATATCTTCAGAGCGTGCAGCAGCCCGAGGGGCTGGGGCCGCCCGGCTCTCCAGGTGTGGCCCTCGCCCCGGCGCCGCGCACGCTCGTCTCAAAAGCTTGCACCCGCTTCACGGATGGAGGGGGGGGAGGCAGAGTGTGGTCATCGCCCTACAGGGCAGTTTTTAATACATATGATTTTAAACACATATGATTTGAATACATGGTGAATTTACGAATAAATCACTGCATAAACTCATCGTTGCTTTGAATACTAAATCCCTGTATCTTCAATACATGATCCGCACGCGGAGCATGTATTCAAAACGGCACTGTAGGGTCGCGAACAGCAGTCTTGAAGAGTATGCGCCAGCTTCATGTGTAGAAAGGGCAATGTTCAGTGTGTGGTTTTCGCCTGAGCGCCGCGCAGAATCGTCTTCAACGACTGCAGCAATTTCACAGATGGACGGGCGGGTCGTTTCTAAAGTAGGGTTTTCGCCCTAGCGCCGCGACCATTCGCATCGGTCTCAAAATCTTGCAACAAGTTCGAAGATTGAACGCTGCTGGTTTTGAAAATGGTGGTGTCGCCCCAGCGCCGTGCGCAATCGTTTTGTAACGCGACGTTAAGCATGATGGACGGCAGGTGTTCTTCAGCATGGAATTCTCGCGTGCGGCGTCGGTAATTGGCAAACCGGACAATCAACGATAGTCGCCGTGCACGGATGCAGGGCGGTTTTGTTGCAACACGGAGCTGCCGCTGGGGATGTCCACGAAGTTCACGACAATCAGCGCCATATTGTGCAACAAATGCACGGGTGGTCGCTCTTCGAGAGGGTGGTATCGCTGGACACCCTCGTGAACTGTGTGACCGTAGTTTTTCCGTTCCTGACTGTGCAGCCACAAGGGCCATCGCCACAAGGACAGCCCCAACTGTCCTGGTCTTTCAATGAAGCCGCCTGAAACGTGTATGTGAAAACGTGTATGGGCATATGAAGAAGGGACTTGGGACGGGAGGGTGTACTGCAGCAGCGATAATGCCTCGCTGCTTTACTGTAATCCGACTCCTCATTCTATTCCTACCCCATCCCTACCCCATGTGGAAAATCCTCCTTGTCGCACCCCGAGACGTGTCGGCAGGGCGGGGCGAGCGTTTCGCCTGAGACCCTCTCTCCAGATATGATCCTGAAGCTTGAAAGTTCCCACAGTTTCACGAATGGCGGCAGGGCCGTTTTCAGCATATGGTTCTCACCTCAGCACAGCGCACATTCGCTTTCAACGTGTGCAAGAATTTAGCGCATGAGGGACGGTTCCTTTTCAAACGGTGGCTTTCGCCTGAGCGCCGCGCACATTTGTTTCTTACACGCGTGTAGGCATTTCACTGATGGAGGGCGGCCCCTTTGCATCAGTCAGCTCTCGCATTAGCGCATCGCACATTCATATTACATTGCATGGCCTTTACGGATGGAATGCGGCTCGTTTCCTGATTTGGCTCTCGTTTTGGCGGCACGCACGTTTGCCTTAACAGTTCGCAGGACCTTAACGGATGGAGGGAGGCTCCATTCAAAATGTGGCTCTCTAAGTTTGCAAGAGGTTTAAGATGAAGGGCGGCTCTTTGTCAAAATGTTGACCTCGCCATCGCAGCGCGCACATTGATTTCAAACGTGTGCAAGAGTTCAGCGCATGAAGGGCGGCTCCTTTTCAAAGTGTGGCTCTCGCCTGAGCACCGCGCACCTTCGCCTTAAACTGCTGCAGGAGCTTCACTGATGGAGGGCGGCTCCTTTGCATAAATCCCACCAGCCTTTGGGCGCAGGTGGTCTGTAGCGTTTCCTTGCTTACCCCTCCTTCTCCCCCTTCGGGGAAGGGTTTATCACTGTTCCCTGTTAATATACACCCCCTCCCCCAAGCGACTGGGAGCCAACCAGGAACAATGCGGGCACCCCCCACACACCATCCTTTGTAAAAAAACGATACCAAACACGCTCTGCCTCCAAATTCGGAGCATGCGCAGCGAACCCGATGCGGCCTCCCCCTACCATCCCTGACAAACAGCAATACAGAGTACACTTGGCGGCGGCGGGGGCAGCGGCTGCGGCGGCTGCGGCGGTGGCGGCGGCGGTGGCGGCGGCGGCGGCGGGGGAGGCGGCGGCGGCGGCGACGGTGGCGGCGGCAGCGGCGGCAGCGGTGGCGGCAGCGGCTGCGGCGGCAGCGGCGGCGGCGGCGGCGATTCGGCGGCGGGCGGCGCGGCGGCGGCGGCGGCGGGGCGGCGGGCGGCGGCGGCGCGCGCGGCGGCGGCGGCGGGTGGCGGCGCCGGCGGAGGCGGCGGCGCCGGCGGAGGCGGCGGCGCCGGCGGATTCGCCCCCAGTAGCCGCCCATCCAAAGACGACTGCTGAATATGCTGCGGCTCGGGCCAGGCTCGGGTGCTACGTATGTGCTGGGGGGGCGGGTGGGAGTGAGCGAGACGGCTTGCGGGCGGGGAGGGAGTCTTGACCCCTCCACCTACCCCCTCCCCTGGACCTCGACAGGGGGTTCCCCGACGCGTTGGAGCGTCCAAAACGGCCTCGGCGAGGAAGCTAAAATCATTTGTTTTACTATGGTGTTGGCCCCATTTTGGCCTCCTAAGAGGGGGGGGTGGGGGGGCTAATTGAGTCCCCCCCTCCTGTGATCGATCTCCTCCAAGATGACCCCACGAAGCGCCCAGGAGGCCCCAAGAGGCCCCGAGATGGCCCCAAGATGGCCCCATGTGGCCCCAAGAAGCCCCCAAGAGGCCCCCCAAGAGGCTCCCAAGAGACCCCCAAGAGGCCCCAAGAGGCCCCCCAGAGGCACCCAAGACGCTCCAAGAGGCCTCGGCTAGACTGCCAAAATCATTGGTTTTACTAAGGTTTTGGCCACATTTGGGCCTCCTGGGGGAGGGCACTGCTTCAGATGACTCCAAGAGCGCCTGGGAGAGCCCAAGATGACCTCCAAGATGGCTCAAGATATCCGAAGATGCCTCAAGATGGCTCCCACGATGCTCCAAGAGGCCCCAAGACCGCTTCAAGACGGCTCCAAGTGGCCAAATAGCTCCCCCAGGAGGCCCCGAAGAAGCCAGAATCCTTCCAAAACCTTAGGAAAATCCATGTTTTGGGCTTTCTCGCCTTTTCGCTTCCGATGGCCATCCGAGGCTTCACGATGACTCCAAGATGGCCCAAGAGGGCTCCAAGAGCGCTCCCAAGGCTCCCAAGAGCGCTTCAAGAGGGCCCCAAGAGGCGCCCAGGAGGCCCCAGGAGGCCCCAGGAGGCCCCAACAGGCGCCCCAGAAGCCTCCAAGAGGCCCCCAAGAGACCCCCAAGAAGCCCCAAGAAGCTCTCCGAGGCACCCAAGACGTTCTAAGAGGCGTCCGGGACCGCCAAGAGGCCCCCAAGACGCTCCAAGAGGCCTCCACTGGGGGACCCTTCCTCTGTGTGCTGCCCACTTCCCTGATCGAGGCACTTCCTCTGGGCATCGTTTCTGGATGGGCTGGTGGGGTTACGCGAAGCGACTAGAATTGGCTCTCGCCTTAGCGCCTCGCGCATTCAGCTTAAAAGTTTGCATGGTCTTCAGGGATGGAATGCGGCTCCGTTTCCTGATGTGGCTCTCGATTTGGCGCAACGCAAATTTGTTTCAAAAAGTCGCAGGACCTTCACGGATGGAGGAAGGCTCTATTTCAAAATGTGGCCCGCTAAGCTTGCAGAGTTGTAAGATGAAGGGCGGCTCCTTTTCAAAATGTGGATATCGCCGTAGCGCTGCGCACATTCGCGTTAAACGCGCGCAAGAGTTTAGGGCATGAAGGCCGGTTCCTTGCAAAGCGCCTAAGCGCCGCGCACTTTCGTCTTGAAAGCTTGCAGCCGCTTCACGGATGGAGGGCGGGTGGATTTCAAGATGAGGTTCTCGCCTGAGCGCCGCGCACTGCGCCTTAAAGCTTGACATGAGCAGCTTCACGGATGAAGGGCTGCTCTTGTTCAAAATGAGGTTCTCGCCCTATCGCTGCGCACTTTCCCCTCAAGAAATATCAGGGGGGCGTAAGACCCGGGTACAGGGGACTCGGAAATCCCCGACGAGGTCGTCAAAAAAATGACGAGGCCGAGCCTGCATTTTGACGAGGCCTCCCGCTGCAGACATCCCACGAAACTCCTACTCGTCAAAATCCGAGTCGCGGTCGTCAAAAAACGATGGCGAACCCGAGTCCTGGCAAACCCAGGTCTTACGCTCCCCCGAAAATAATAAGAGCTTTACGGACGGAGGGCGGATGGTGTTCAAAATGTGGCTCTCGTCTTAGTGCCGCACACGTTCGTCTTCAAAGCGTGAAAGGGTTTCACGCACTGAGGGCGGCTCTTGTTCAAAATGTGGTCATCAATTTTTGTTCGCCGCGCGTATCCGTCTTAGCCAACGGTTTAACGGACTCCTATGTTGACGTCACACGACGTGTGCTCTGGCACGAGATAGGAGTCAACGCGCAACAATCACGTTGCTTCGCGGTATTGAAGTCCCAGGAACGGTGATCTGTCACGATGCAGGATCGTCAGGGCGCAAGAGTCAAGTTGGTTCGAGGCGTTGCGTTACAGGGATTAATCTTTTGGCATGATTGAGGATTCTCAGACGGTTGTCTTCCAGTGGGGCACTCCCGGCAGTGAAACTGGAGTGTTGCAGGCAACGATGAAGAGGGAAGGGAGGGTTGATTGCAATATCGCTGGTACGTCTCAGGTTTACACTGGTCATTATCCTCCTCCTCCTCCTCCTCATCCTCCTCCTCCTCCTCCTCCTCCTCCTCCTCCTCCTCCTCCTCCTCCATCTCCTCCTCCATACCCTCTTTCTACCTCCTGCTCCTCATCCTCCGCCCCATGCTTCTCCCCATTCCTCCCCTCCTGGGGGCGAAAGAAAAGGGGGGGAGAAGGAGGAGGAGAATCGAGAGAAGGGGTATGTAGGAGGTGAGGTGTAGCAGGAGGAGGACGGAGGAAGAGGAGGAGGAGGACGAGGAGCAAGGGGCAGACGCGCAAGGGGGGATTATAGGTCATGCACTTGCGCTGCAAGGGGAAGCGGCTCAGAATTGAACACGTACGGGAAACTCGAGCCGGGGCACGGTGGAAAGCAATAGGTAGACGTTTCGTCGCAAATTATTATGCTGCATCCTCGGGAGACCTTGCCTGTCCCGTGGCGGCCGTGTCTGCGTCGAATCCGTGTCGAATCCATGTCGGCCTCGTCGGATCCGTGCCGAAAATGTGTCGAATCCGCGTCGGATCCATGCCAAATCCGCGTCGAATCCGCATCGAGCTAGCGTCGGACACAAGAAAAGACACCAATGTTGGGGAATGACGAGGTCCCCCGAAGATGACACGGAAGTACGGTAAACTCAAGCTGGGGCTTGGTGGATGACAGTAGACGTTTCGTCGCAGGTTGGAGCGACTGGCCAGGATCTGACGACAAACTATTCCAGCGTGGCTGTCAAGCCGACTACTTGCGGCAGGTTCCACGGACTCCCCGTGCCCGTGCCGTTCTTTCTCCTTCTCCTCCTCCTCCTCCTCCTCCTCCTCCTCCCCCTCCTCCTCCTCCTCCTCCTCCTCCTCCTCCTCCGCCCTCCTCCTCCTCCCTCCTCCCTCCTCCCTCCTCCCTCCTCCTCCCCCTCCTCCTTGTGGCACCTTCCCGTGCCGTTCTTGCCGTGCTTGCCTGCACCCCTGCTGGACCTGCGACGCCCACAACATCTCGGTTTCCTTCCAGACCAAGCGCCGCTCAGTGGCACGGGGGGCGCCGCTGGGCGTCGCGGCGCGAGCGGGGCGCTGCACTGAAAGCGCTGGCCATTTCTGCGCGGTGCACGCACGACCTGCCAACCGCGAAGCCAGGGTGCGGCGCATCCGTGGCTGAGAGCTGAAGGTGCGAAGCGGGGATACGACGAGCCGCGGACCGGCGGTATACATTTGGTTCAACTGAAAGACTTGCACTTTGAGCCAAAACGGCTACGGAGTGAAGAGCAAGAGGAAGGAGGAGGAGGAGGAGGAGGAGGAGGAGGAGGGAGGAGAGCAGCAGGAACAGCAGCAGCAGGAAGGAGAAGAAATCTTGCGGAGGTCTCTGGAGGCATTTCTGGGAGCCCCAGAAGCCCCCAAAGGCCCAACAATTGCCCAAGCCGCCCAAAACCTCCCTCCTCTGTCCTCGACGCGGAGCCTCAGTAGGGGGCCCGAGCGATCCTGGATCCTCGACTGTCGACCATCGACCCTCGACCTTCCGATCGGTCGATCTCGGACCTCGACCCCAAAACCCTCGATCGGCGACGTTTGAATTTGGACGCCCGAAATGGGTACGGCAAAAGGGGTACAATGCCCAACAACTAATGTTGTCCCAAACCAACAACGGCCGCTGTTGGGCAGGCGGCCTTCTGTCTCAGATGGACACGGCCCGCGGCGACGCCGACAGCGAGTCCTGTGCAAAGTGAACAGGAACTGCTCTTGGGCATCGCACCCACTCTTCCCGCACCCACTTCCGTCGTCCCGATGGACCTGCGACCCGCGATCCGCGCCATCCGCGCGAGAGCCGAGCCGCGCGGCGCAGATGCCGGCCGGGCCGAGCGGCGCGCGAGGCGCGCGGCCTCCGCCGCCCCCGCCAGAGGCCGCCGGCGGCGTCCGCCTCGGCCGCGGTGGCGGGCGCGCGCGGGGCGCAGCGGGCCACGCGCCCAAGGCAACGCCAAGGGGGCTCACCACCACGAAAGGAACCGCCGGCTCCTCCAGAAGCGCACCCCCCCCCCCCCGCTGCGCCCCACAGGGAGGAGGTCCAGGACCTCCTGGGGGGTCCCGGTGGATTGAGAGAACCAGAAGTTACCTGCTTCGCCCGCACTCGCCCCGTCGAGGAGGAGGAGGAGGAGGAGGAGGAGGAGGAAGAGGAGGAGGAACAGGAGGAGGGGGAGGGGGAGGAGGAGGAGGAGGAGGAGGAGGAGGAGGAGGAGGAGGAGGAGGAGGAGGAGGAGGAGGAGGAGGAGGAGGAGGTGGTGAACCCCACCAGTGGGGAAGCCACTTGGCGCTGCCCGAGCGGCCCGCGCGGGAGCGGGTGCCGCGCGGGCGGGCCAAGCGCGCGGACGCGCGGGTGCTCCCTGGCGCGCCCGGGGCGGCGGCGGACGGCGCCCTGAAGGGGATGATGGCGGCGATGACAGGGAGAAACAACGGGGATGATGGCGGTGATGATGCTGATGCTGATGCTGATGCTGATGCTGATGCTGATGCTGATGCTGAAGATGATGATGGTGGCGATGATAATGATGATGATGATGATGATGATGATGATGCTGATAATGGTGATGATGATGATGATGATGATGGCGATGATGCTGATGATGATGGTGGCGATGATAATGATGATGATGATGATGATGATGATGATGATGATGATGATGATGGTGATGATGATGATAATGATGATGATGATGATGATGATGCTGATAATGGTGATGATGATGATGGCGATGATGCTGATGATGATGGTGGCGATGATAATGATGATGAGGATGATGATGATGATGATGATGGTGATGATGATGATAATGATGATGATGGTGCTGATGATGGTGATGATGGTGATGATGATGATGAGGTGATGATGATGATAATGATGATGATGGTGCTGATGATGGTGATGATGGTGGTGAGGATGGTGATAATGATGATGAGAAGGATGATGATGGTATTGATGATGAGGGTGATCATGATAGTAGTGATGATGGTGGTGATGGTGATGATGGTGATGATGGTGATGATGATGTGGATGGTGAGGATGATGATGATGATGATAATGGTGATGATGATGATGGAGATGATGGTGATGATGATGATGATGGCGATGATAATGATGATGATGATGGTGATGATGATGATAATGATGATGATGGTGCTGATGATGGTGATGATGGTGGTGGTGAGGATGGTGATAATGATGATGACAAGGATGATGATGGCATTGATGATGAGGGTGATCATGATAGTAGTGATGATGGTGGTGATGGTGATGATGGTGATGATGGTGATGATGATGTGGATGGTGAGGATGATGATGATGATGTGCATGATAATTACGCTGAGGCTGATGCTGGTGCTGGTAATGGTAATAATAATAATGCTGATGATAATGACGATGATGATGGCGATGATGATGGTGATGATGGTGAGGATGGTGGTGAAGATGATGATGATGATGTTGTTGATAATGGTGATGATGGTAATGGTGGTGAAAACGATGATTACGATGATGATGATGCTGTTGTTGATGATGGTGATGTTGATGCCGGCGACGACGATGCTGATGGCGAAAGCACGGATGATGATGATGATGCTGATGCTGGTGGTGATGATGTTCATCATCATGGGGATGATGGTGATGACGATGATGAGGGTGGTGATGCTGATAGCGATAATGATGATCATGATAAAGATGAGGTTGCATATGAAGATGAAAATGGTGATGGCGGCGATGGTGAGGGTGTTGATGATGACGATGTTGATTTAGTAATGGTAATGGTGATGGCGATGATGATGACGACGATGAGTATGAAGATGATGATGATGATGATAGTGGTGATGAAAGTGATGGGAATGATGATGACGGTGGTAATGGTAGTGGTGATGATGATGAAAATGAGGATGATGATCAGGATGAGGTTGACGATGATGATGGTGACCACGACGGCGACGGCGATGATGATGATAAGGATGATGATGACGATGATGATGGTGATGATGATGATTATGATGGTGGTAATGATGATGACGGTGCTGATGACGGTGGTGATGGTGATGGCGGCGGGAAAGGTGGTGGAGATGATGGTTGTATTGATGGTGGTGGCGATGGTGATGGTGGTGATGGAGGAGGAGGAGGAGGAGGAGGAGGAGGAGGAGGAGGAGGAGGAGGAGGAGGGGAAGGAGGAGGATGAGGGAGGTTCTGTCTCGATCAGCTCTCGCACTATGCCGCAGCGGCATGGTCCAGCTTAGAGCTGGATGTAATAGATGTCGACGCGGGGCGGCCTTTCACGAAGTGGTCCGTGACATCCAAACGGTTGTGGCCTCACTTGACCTTGAACCTGTTCACGCCCTTGGAGTCTTACACTTGTCAACGCCCTCGTGCACACGCTCAGAATCGGGTTCTGCACTCGGGTGCTCGGGGCGCCGGAATCGACCCATTTGGAACGAAATGGTTGCCCAGCCAGGGATGAAGCAGTCACGCTTGATGCCCTTGGACACGAGCATCGCTCGCAGAAGCGCGTCCGACGCGGGCACGGGCACGTTGCCCCTATAACCCCTTGTCTGTCACCGCAGAAGAGGACCAACGATAGCAAACACAGGGAGAGGAGGGAAGGGAGGGGCCGAGATTGGGGGAACGATTGCCGTCGCAAGCTCATCCTGAGCTTGGAAGCGTGCGGGTGGCATATTGACAGCAAGGCTTAGCGAGCTGCCCTCTGCCCGTCTATCGATCAGCATCACCGAGGCTTCTGGCACAAAGCACCTGCCCGCATACGCGCACGTACCCTGTGGGCGTTCCTGTGTCTTCCGCTGGACAGAAAGGCGTTCTGCAAGTTTGCCTTGGCTGCGGTGTGGTTTGGCCATATGCCGCGACCTGATGAATGAGCACAGGGCTTACTGGCCGCATAGTCCTGTGCCATACGCACGCTCATCGCGATACATAATTGACCCGCACCAGTGTGGACAGCGCGACTCTGCGATCTGCTGACTTCCTGGGTCGCGGTACTGTCTCAGATTAGATAAACTCCAGCTTGCCGCACTTACCTTACCACACCATGTCGTCCTCATCACTATTGAGATCGGTATTGCATGTTATGTCGCGCTGAAAAACTGAGTATCCGTCACCAAGCCGCGAGGCTCAAAGAGGAGCATCATCAGCTCCATTCGAATTATCTGCATTGGGCACTGAGCTTGACGGCCATCGAGCCTGAGATTCCCAGAAATCTTGTGCGCTTGGCGCTCTTGGGACTGCCCGCATGACTTTCCCGGAGGTCCTGGACATGTGATTAGGAGTCGACATCCCCCAAATGTCACAACATTGGCAAAATGCGCCAAGTGGGGCCAAAGAGGCGTCCTAGATGGTCCCAAGAGAGGCCCAGGAGGGGCAACTCGAAGTGCCATATGGACCGCTCCAGCCCTTGGCCACCGAGACCGCCTCCAGGCCACCAGGAGGAGCCCAGAGGCCTTCAAGAGGACCCCCAAGTTGCCAAGAGGTCCCAGAGAGGCCTCCAAGAGGTCCCAGAAGGCCTTCCAAGAGACTCTAAGAGGCCACGAAGACTCTAGAGGCCCCTGGTCAACGAACCATCCACAGTGGCGGGATGGGCCGAAGGTCACTAGATATGTGCCTGCGACGCCGCTGGCATCGTCTAGTGACCATTGCTGCGTCATCAACGTTGTTGGCAAGCTGCATTACTATCACAGATCCTGCTACGCCTCGCGGAGTGACTGCTAAAGTACTGCTGGTCCTGCAACTGACAGTCATAAAGAAGACCGGAACTTCTCGCTGGCAGTGAGTACATACCCGCTTCCTCCCTCAACACACCGACGCCGAGCAAGACTAACACTTATGCCCCCGCCCGTACCTAGCAGTTAAGGGAGATGAGTTGAAAGGTAACTTTGGGGGGGACCGGCTCAGGAGGTGAAGGAAGTATCGACCTCGAATCGACGATACACCGCCGATAGATGGGTGATAGGCCCCCGATACCGAAGCCGCACGGTCCTAGGCGGGGTGGGCTATACTAGCGATCGGTGATGAATGGGCGATTGGCGGTCGATTCATTCCCCTCTGAATCCATCCCCCCTCAACATTGCCCCTGAGGACTGGCATGGCCTAGAGTTGCGCATCTAGGGCGAGAGTGATATAACGATAAGATTTGCTCAGGATACGTTCCCGGATTTTCAGAGGATCTAGCGGCGCAGCCAGTGCGAAAAACTAGGAACCATGGGAAATCCTGGACGCCTTGGAAATCTTGGAACGTACCATTATCATGACCTCTTGCTCCTCTGAGCATGCGCAGCTCCTGGAGGCACGCTCAACAAGCACGCAGAGAACCCCGGGGCTGCCTCAGCACCACCGACAGCGCCGCCTGCGGCGGAACGCCCCCAACGATGCTCCGCGCCCCGGAGGTTGGGACGCCGAGGCCGCCCCAGAAAACCTCAGGGCCTGTTGAGACAAGCCTGGGCTCCAGTCAAAATTGATAGCGAGGATGCGAGATGAAGCATGCAAGGGCCTCGTGCGCCCATGCCGAGGCTCTTCGAGCGGGGCGCGGCCAGTGAAAGTGGCCAAGGATGGGCCCCAAGGGTGTGATCTCGAAAAAAAGGTCGTCCTTACTGTCAGTGATGACTGTACCGTACACACATAAAAAAAGAAAACAAAAAAAAAAAAAAACAAAAAAAAAAAAATCGCCCTGCCAGCAGGTGCCCCTACGGAAATCTCTTGCCACCCGATGGCCCCAGGGACCCAGAAGAGCTCGGGGGCGCCGTGGGGCCCTCAAAGGTCGATAGAAGATGTGCCAAAAAATCTCTGAGAGAAGGGTTTCGTATGCTACAGCCAAAACCGAAATCAGAGGAAGTATGATTCACAAATCTGAGCCAGATTCCTGGAGGTTTCTTAAAACAAGCCTGGGCCAACTTCTGCCGTTCACGCGAGAGGGGTGAACGTGCTCGAGAAACTGGGCCAGCTTTCCTACAAATTGGCTGAGAAACGCTGGTCCAGTTTTTCGGGAGGAGGCCGACAGACCAGATTTAAGCCGATACTCGACTGCACGTGCCTAAATGTACATCCCCAGAGCTGTCTGCGCACAACATGCAAGCCTTGCCGAGGAGGGTGGCCGCGGCCGCGTTCTTTTCTCAGCTCGCCCGGGCCGAAGCGCATCTCGCGAATCTCGTGTCTGCCAGCGGGGCCGTCGCGGGCGCCAGGCCCCCGAGGGCAGAACGCGGCACACAGAAGAATCCCCAGGGGGGGGGCTCGCCCCCCGAGACCTTGGGAATCGAAGACTCCTTCAGGGCAGGCGGAGGAAGAGGAGGAGGCGGAGGAAGAGAAGGAGGTGGGGGAAGGAGGGGGGCGAGGGCGAGGAGGAGGGGGAGGGATCAAGACACGCAGAAGGTAATGAAGGACGGCGGCGAGGAAGAGAGGAGGAGGATGCAGGAGGGGGGGAGGGAGAGGAGGAGGAGGAGGAGGAGGAGGAGGAGGAGGAGGAAAAGGGGAAGGAGGACGAGCAGCATGAAGAAGCAGAGCGTGCGAGGGAAGAGGAGAAGAAAGAGGATGAGGATGAGATGAGGATGAGGAGAGGATGAGGAGAGGAGGAGGAGGAGGAGAAGGAGGAGAAAGAGGCGGAGGAGAAGAAAGAGAGGGAGGAAGGGGTTGAAGAGGCAGGAATAGGAGGAGGAGGAGGAGAATGGGAGGCAGGGAGACGAGGGGGCCCCCCTCTCCCAGCTCACCCCATCGCTCAGTCTGGCCCTCCCTCTACACCGTCCTGCGCCCCTGACGCTGAGAAAGCGTAAGCCCGTAACTCCTGAAAGTCTGGGTAGGTACATTTCCCCCCATCCAAGATATGTGTCGTCCATCTTCCTCCCATCGACATCCCCCTCATCTCCATCTACCTCTCTCGCTCCCTCCTCCCTCCCTCCCTCCCTCCCCATCGTGCCGCCCATCTCCTCCTCCTCCTCCTCCTCCTCCTCTTCCTCCTCCTCCTCCTCCACCTCATTATGCAGTTGAGCCCATCTCGCCATATGATCCTTCTGTTCCCGTACCTACTGGTCCTCCTCATCCTCCTCCTCCTCCTCCTTCTCACCGTCATCATCACCATCACCCTCACCATCACCATCACCATCACCATCATCATCATCATCATCATCATCATCATCATCATCATCATCATCATCAGCATCATCAACATCATCATCATCATCATCATCAGCATCATCATCATCAGCATCATCATCAGCAGCATCATCATCATCAGCAGCATCATCATCAGCATCATCATCAGCATCATAATCAACATCATAATCATCATATTCATCATCATCAGCAGCAGCATTAACAACATCATCAACCTCATCATCATGATCAGCATCATCATCATCATCATCAGCATCATCGTTCTAAGCAGCAGCAGCGTCATCCTCATCGTCATCCTCCTCCTCCTCATCATCAGCATCATAGGCATCACCATCGTCATCACCACCACCACCACCTCTATTGCCACCACCACCACCACCATCAGAATCATCACCATGACCACCACCACCATTATCATCATATCCGTCAGAGTCATCATAACCATAAGCATCATCATCAGCAGCATCCTCATAGTCATCATCACCATCATCAAAAGCAACAGCATCATCAACCTCACCATCATCAGTCTCATCATCAGCAGCAGCATCATCTGCATCACCATCGTCACCATCATCATCATCATCATCATCATCATCATCATCATCATCATCTTCATCATCATCATCATCATAATCCTCATCAGCCTCATCATCCTCATCAGCATCATCACCATCATCAGCATCATCATCGGCATCACCATCGTCAGCATCATCATCCTCATCATCATCAGCATCGTCATCATCATCATCATCATCCTCATCATCATCAGCAGCATCATCATCATCATTCTCATCATCATCATCAGCAGCATCAGCATCATCATCATCATCATCAGCAGCATCATCATCATCATCATCATCATCATCATCATCAGCATCAGCATCATCATCATCATCATCATCATCATCATCATCATCATCATCATCCTGTGTTTGTCGGGGGCCGCCTTGTTAGTGGACTCTGGCAGGGCTCGTCACCCCTACCAGGACAGAACAAGTTGTCGTAGGATAGGCGCCCCCCGCCCCAATGGATCGTCCTCTCTTCCCTCAGGCCGCCCCTCTGTGAGTAGCGGACCTCCTCATCTTTCCCCTTGTGCTTCTCAGCATCACAGTCCCTCTCCACCCTCTCCCTCTTCCCCTCCTCACCACACCCATCTCCGTCGTAACCCCCCCATCCCTCCTCCTGCACCCTTCCCCTCCCTCCCATCTCTGCCTCCTCCTCCACCCTCCCTCCACAGCCATCTCCTCCACCCTCCCCCTGTCCCCTTTCGGAGATCCGCCTCAACCGGACCTCTCCTGGGGAGCGCCGTGGCCACAATTCCGTGCAGGAGCCAACCGTGGCTACGAACGAGGACGCCGCAAAAAGGCCAGAAACATAACTAACACAGTTTCTTGAAGCGGAAACGCTAATACCAAGGCCCACAGAGACCCACGGCGTCGTGATTTCCTCACAACAAGGGCCCCTGGATGTCTCGACGCCCTCCCTGGGACCAGTCCTGCATCCCGAATCGTTCTTTTGACGGCCTGGCGCCCAGGCCCAAGAGACCGAAAATACCGAAAACCTTCCGTCGCGCCTTTGTTTTACGACGAGGAGGCCTGGGCCCACCTCGAAAATCCCGACGAGGGCAGACAAACGCCCAAACAACTCGAACACCGAAGCCCAAGGGATCGCCCGCCCGCGCCTTCGTGGAGAGCAAGCAAATGGTAACAATGACCTATACTGAACGCGGAAACGTAGGTGCGATCTTGGCCGCCGTCCATCTTCGTCATCGTCGATTCGCGGATCGTCCTCGCGAATCTGCCGCAGCCAGCATGGACCACGACCAAGATCGGCGTCTACAAGGCCACGCAACATCTTGAGAGCAACACAAAAAACATGAACATAAACTTGCGGAGGTCCGCGCGGGTTTCTTGGATATGTGCTGGACCCTTCTCCCTGGCGCGCGGAGCTCGTGTTTTCCTCAAAACGAAGACCCCTGGAAACCTCGACGCCCTCCCCGGGACTGGACCTGCATCCCGAGTCGTTTTTGTTGACGGCCTGGCGCCCAGAAAGGGCCCAAGAAACCGAGAATACCGAAAACCCTCCGCCGTGCCCTGGTTTAACGAAGAGGGGGCCTGGGCCCACCTCGAAGAGTGCCGACCCAAGGATTCCGCGCGCCACTCCGACAATATGGTTATGCCGCTGTCCCTCTCCTCGAATCGGGGGTGGCGGGACTGGGTCTCGTGGGACCTGGTTTAGTGATGTGTACCAGGGGACGCCCCCCTCCCCGCCCCATTCCACTGACCGGAACTGCCGTCACACGAAGAAGTACCAACTGCGGCAGACTTGTTTCAGCGATTCGGGTCACAACCTTGTGGGCTCCAGGGCCCAATCACTGCAGCTCCCCTCACCTGGGGTCCTGGCTGCATCCGGTCGAGTCTTGGTCGTGGCCATCGTGCTTCTTCCTTCGGCCTCGGCCCCCCCTGCGGCGGTCGCCCGCCGCAGGGCCCCCCCCCTCGCGGGGATGCCCCTGCGGCCGCGGCCCCTCCCGAGACGGCCCCGCCGGGTCTGTGGGCGATGCCGGGCAGCTTCCAGGCGGCGTCGAACGCGGCCTGGGGGCGGAGGGGGAGCGAGGGGGAGGGGGGAGGGGGGGGGGACGAGGGGCAGGGGCCTGAGGGGGAGCGAGGGGCAGGGGCCCTGAGGGGGAGGGGGAGCGAGGGGGAGGGGAGCGAGGGGCCGGGGCCTGAGGGGGGGGGGGGGGCGGAGGGGGAGCGACGGTCACCTCTGAGGGGCGAGGGGCGGGCCCCCTCGAGCTAGCGGCCGCCCGTGTGCGCATGCACACGGAGCTGGCCACCGCGGCGGAGCGCGGGCGGCGCGGGCGCCGAGCGCGAAGCACGCTGGTCTGCGCCGCTTCGGCGTTGGAGGCGGGGGGGGGGGGCGGAGGGGGAGCGACGGTCACCTCTGAGGGGCGAGGGGCGGGCCCCCTCGAGCTAGCGGCCGCCCGTGTGCGCATGCACACGGAGCTGGCCACCGCGGCGGAGCGCGGGCGGCGCGGGCGCCGAGCGCGAAGCACGCTGGTCTGCGCCGCTTCGGCGTTGGAGGCGGGAGAGGTCACGGGGGGGGGCGGAGGGAGAGGGGGAGGAGGGAGGAGGGAGGAGGTAGGGAGGGATGGAAGGAGGAGGGAGGGGGATGGAGAGAGGGAGGGAGGGAGATGAGGGAGGAGAGCGGTAGGCAAAGGAGGGAGGAAGGAGGGATAGAAGAGGATGTAGGGGAGGGGTGCCCAGAAGGAGGAGGGAGGGGGAGGAAGAGGAGTGGTGAGGGTGAGGAAGGAGGAGGAGGATGAGTAGGGAGAGGAGGAGAGGAGGAGAAGAGGAGGAGGACAAAGGGGAGGGGAGGATGAGGAGGAGGAAGTAAAGGAGGATGGGAAGTAGGACGATGAGGATGAGGAGGAGAAATGAGGAGGAGGAGATGATGATGAGGAAGAGGGGGAGGAGGGGAGAGGAGGCGGGCCAGGAGTGCCACCGGGCCAGCCCTCGAAGAGACCTGGCCCAGGCGGTGGCTGGCGCGGAGCCCAGGGCCCTGCGGGCAGTGGCCCGACTGCCTGGGGGTGCCCCTGCGAGGCGGAGGTGGAGACCCACTCGGGTGCCCCAGGGCCGCGGGAAGGAGGAGGGGAAGGGGAGGGGGGAGGAGGAGGAGGAGGAGGAGGAGGAGGAGGAGGAGGAGGAGGAGGAGGAGGAGGAGGAAGTGCAGGGTGGAAGGAGGCTGTGGGGAAACAGAGATGAAGAAAAGTGGAGGGGGGAAGGCGGAGCAGGAGAAGGAGGAGGAGGAGGAAGAGTAAGACGAGGAGGACGAGGAGGATAAGGACAAGGACAAGGACAAGGACAAGGACAAGGACAAGGACAAGGACAAGGACCAGGACGAGGACAAGAACATGGACAAGGACAAGGGCAAGGACCAGGACGAGGGCGAGGACCAGGACGAGGAAAAGGATACGGACAAGGATACGGACAAGGACAAGGACGTGGAAAAGGACACGGACAAGGACAAGGACAAGGATAGAGGTAGGGATAGGGATAGGGATAGGGATAGGGATAGGGATAGGGATAGGGATAGGGATAGGGATAGGGATAGGGATAGGGATAGGGATAGGGAAAGGGGTAGGGATAGGGATGGGGATAGGGATAGGGATAGGGATAGGGATAGGGATGATGATAGGGATAGGGATAGGGATAGGGATAAGACTAAGGATCATGATACGGATAAGGATAAGGATACGGATAAGGATACTGATGATGATCAAGGTGCAAATAAGGATACTGATAAGGAAAACGGCCCAAGTGCTGCCCAAGGCGGACCAAGAGGCCCCAAGACGGGCCCAAGAGGGGCTCAAGAAGGGAACCGAGAACTGAAAAATCGAGCCCTCCGCCCCAGAAGGCGCCCAGGACCCCGAAAGAGGCCCCAAGAGACTCTCCAAGACACCCCCAAGACTCCCCAATAAGCTCCCGTGAAGCCCCAACAGGACCAACAACGTCAGGCCCCAGGCCCCAAGAGGACCAACAAATATCGCCAAGAGCCCGCCGAAAGCCCCCCAAGAGACCGTCACGAGAGCTCAGGAGGCCCCCTGGAGGCCTCCCGAGTTCTCCAAGAGGCCTAAAAAGAAGCGCCAAGAGGCCCCAAACGGCCCCACCGAGGCTCCAAGAGGCCACGAACGCGCAAGCAAACGCCTGCGATGGCACAATACGGGCCGGCGGAATGAGCGAAGCGATTAAATAAGGATACTGATAAGGAAACTGCGACTGGTAATGGTATGAGACGAATGGGGATAGGGATAAGGAGAAGGAGAATGATAAAGATATGGATACGAACAATGGTAATAATACTGACAATGATAATGGTAAGGATGATGATAATGATGATGATAAGGATGAGGATACGTATAAGGATAATAAAAAGGATAATAATACGGACAAACATAAGGATACGGATAAGGATAAGGATGAGGACGAGGATGAGGATGAGGATAAGGATAAGGAAACTGATATGGATACGGATGATGATAAGGATATGGATGAGACAATAATGCGGATACGGGTAACGAATGGGAAACTGATAAGGATAAGGATATGGATAATGATAATGATACGGGTAAGGACAAGGAAAAGGACACTGGTAATCATAATGCTAAGGATAAGGATAAGGATAAGGCGAAAGAAACTGATACAGATAATGATAATGATAATGATAATGATAAGGATAAGGATAAGGATAAGGATAAGGATAAGGATAAGGATAAGGATAAGGATAAGGATAAGGATAAGGACAATAATAAAGAGGAGGTGGGCGAGGGAAGGGGGGACGCGAAACACGGGAAGTGAAGGCAAGCGTGAAGGCTTACAACGAGGATAGGACGTTGCATTTGCATAGCATCAGCGTGACCGCCATCGTCAGTCAAAATCTAAACTTGCTTCCGCAGGGGGGATGAGGAGGAGGAGGAGAAGTAGGAGGAGAAGGAGGCCCAATGTAAACCCAACACGTATCAATGATGTTGAAATGCACTCTCCCTCCCTTTTCGTAGGCCCCTACACGGGGTCATTCCCACTGAAGGAATTGCCGCGTTGGGGGACAACCGTGTGACCATCTTGAAGCGTGCCAACACACCATTCTCAGGACTTCAACGCTACGAGTTAACCTGACTGTTACATCTTGGCGATCCTGAATCATGCCAGAACAGCACTTCTGGGACTCGAACACCGCGAATCAACAGAATTGCTGCGCCCTGGCAATCACGAACCGCTCCAAAACACAAGTTCTGGAAGGTTGGCCATGAAAATCAATAAAACCCTTGCAAATGTTAAGACAAAATGCGCGCGGCGCGAAGGCGAGAGCCAGAGTTTGAGAAAGAACCGCCCTCAATCCGTGAAACGCTCGCAAAATTTAAAACGAATGCGCACGGCGCTAAAACGAAAACCACATGTTGAAAGCGAACAGCCCTCAAGCCGTGAAACTCTTGCAAATGTTTGAAACGAAATCGCGTGGCGCTGGGGCGAGAACCACATTTTGAAAACCACCCGCCCCCAATCCGTGAAACTCTTGCAATTTTTCCAAAACGAACAAAAAACGAATGCGCACGGCGCTGAGGCGAGCCACAGTTTGAAAACGAACCGCCCTCAGTATGTGAAACCCTTGCAAGTGTCAAAACGAACGTGCGCAGCGCTATTGCGAGAGCCACATTATGAACACCACCCGCCCTCAATCCGCGACGCTCTTGCACATGCTTAAAACGAATGCGCGCGGCGCTATGAGAGCCACATGTTTGAATGGGCCCTGGGACACAAATACATACGCACGAATCAAAGGATTCCCCATATTTTCCGATATGTTCTGGGTTGTTGTCTTCCCCCCCACGTCCCATATTTTCCCATATTTTCCTGGGGGCCGACGATTAATTGTGTCTGTGTGCTCTTTCCCCTCCTGAATGTTGGAAGCGACCCGCCCTCCAGATGTTAAACTGTTGTCAATGTTTACGCATCGGGGTCACACATCCTGAGGAAGTCTCAGGCGAAACGCCCGACCCGCCTTGTCGACCGGCCTCGGGGTGCCACAGGGCGGAGTTACCTAACAAAGAAAGAAATCGAAGATGGGAAGAGGAGGAGGAGAGGAGGGGGGTGAGGAGAAGAATGAGGAGGAGGAGGAGGAGGAGAAGGAAGAGGAGGAAGACGAGGAGGAAGACGAGGAGGAGGACAAGGATAGGGCTTGAACCCCGCCCTCCCCTCTCCTTCTCCTCTCCCTCCTCCGCCCCACCCCTCCTTCCCCCGCCCTTCCACACTCTCCCCCCCTCCCCCCCTCCTCTAAAGAACAAAAAAAAACTCCTGCCTCCCGCTCGTGCCACTTCAACACTGCTTTCCTGCTGGTGTTCCTGTTCCTGCTCCTGCTCCTACCGCTGCCGCAGTCAACAAAACCCGTAGCGGCACAACTGCCTGCCCCTGTAATGCCCAAGCACCTCAGACTTTACTCCTCTTTTCGGGGCGGATGTTACTGAGATGCTCGGGAATTACAGGGGCAGGCAACATTGCTGCTGCGGGCTCTGTTGGCTGCGGCAGCGGCAGGAGCAGGAGCATCAGCCGGAGAGGAGGGTAGGAGTGGCAGGAGCAGGAGGCAGGAGATTGCTTAGGAGGGGTGAGGGGGGGAGGGGCGGAGAGGGGGGAGGGGCGGTGAGGGGGGAGGGGCGGGGCGGAGGAGGAGGAAAAGGCGAGGGAGGGCGGGGGTGACGTCCCCTCCTCGTCCTCCTCCTCGTCCTCCTCCTCCGCGTCATCCTCCTCCTCTCCTCCTCCTCCTCCTCCTCCTCCTCCTCCTCCTCCTCCTCCTCCTCCTCCTCCTCCTCTTCCTCCTCTTCCTCATCCTCATCCTCGTCCTCATCTTCATCCTCATCCTACTCCTCCTCCTTCTCCTCATCTTCCTCTTCCTCCTCATCCTCCTCCTCCTCCTCCAATGCCCCTCTGTCTCCTCTTGTTAATACTCATGCTCCTCCTTCCTCCCCCTGCTCATTCATCCTCAACCTGTTCTGCCTTCTCCTCCTCCTCTTCCTCCTTCTGTTCCTCCTCCTGCTGCTCCTCTTCCTCCTTCTAATCCGTCTGGTCCTCCTCCTCCTCCTCCTCCACCTCCGTATCCTCCTGCTGCTGCCGCTTCTCCCCCGTCATCCTCCCCATCCCCGTCCAATCCTCCTCCACCTCCTGATGGCGCTGGGGAGCGCCGCGGGATCACACGGGGGCGCGTGGCATTTGGGGCATGCGTCGTGCGCTGTTCGAGGTGAGCGTCGTTCGGCGCCCAGCTCGTAGCCTCTTCTTCTGCGTCCGTTGCGGCGGCAGCACGTCGGGCGAGCGCCCAGGGCAGCTGCTGAGAGGGGCATGCCGAGGAGCCCTCGGCAGGGCAAAGGAGGCGCAGGGCAGCTCTGGCGCACACGTCTGGGCACGAGTCTGCAGTCCTCCGCACACCTCAGGAGTTCGGGCAGTGCGGAAGGGGGGGGAGGCGCCTTGTAGTCCGTGGGGGCGGGGGGGGGCTGGAGATCCCGGGGCCCCTGTAGTCCGAGAGGGCCCCGAGCGACTGAGGTAGACGGAGCGGACGCCGAAGGCTGGCCAGATACACCCCGGGACGTGAAAGCAGCCGCCGGAAATGGTTTGCACGTTGGTGCAGGCCTCGTCAGAAAAAAAGCTGTGGGTTGGGTCAAGACGTGGGGGTACTGGCTATGCCACGATGTGCTGCGGGACTGAGGGGGCCATGGGACACACACATCAATACACACAAATAAAAAGATCCCCCATATTTTCTCATATTTTCTGGGTTTTTCTCTTCCCGCCCGATTCCCATATTTTCCCATATTTTCTGGGGAATCGACGATTAATTGTGTCTGTGTGTTTTTTCCCCTCCTGAAGGACACCCCCGGGCCAGCTCGCACTCGAATGCGTAGGGCACCGAGTGCGCAGAGAATGAGCTCGACCCGCCTGCCTGCCGGGGGGGCATGCCATACCATGCTGACCTCCTCATCCTCCTCCTCCTCTTCGTCCTCCTCCTCCTCCTCCTCCTCCTCCTCCTCCTCCTCTTCCTCCTCCTCCTCCTCCTCTTCGTCCTCCTCCCCCTCCTCCTCTTCCTCCTCCTACTCCTCCTCCTCCTCATCGGATCGGATCGGAAGAGTCCCCGTGCTCCGTGCATGCACAGAGTGAGACACGAAAACGGCATCGGTTGCACCTGAAGCCGTATGCACGCAGCGCGTGCAGAAAGGAAACACGATTCTGTTCGCAGACAACCACCTTTTTCCACCAACCCACACCAATAATGCTGAGGCGTTGCACACACTGAACATCATTACGGCAAGGAGACGTGGACGTGGATGTGCTGCAAAATCTCATGCAGGCTAGATTGGAGAGGGGTCTTCCGACTTCTCTCCTCCCCCACCATAGACACACATAACACAACGCAACGCAGACACAACCACACACGCCCTCACACTCGAACATAGCCCCCCCCCCTCGTCCAGGGCCCAAGGAAGGCTCAAATGCACTGGCGTATAAATTCAAACGGTGCTGCAACCCTCTAAACTATTCGCTACTATGGAATGTTGCCTTCTTGACGTCTGTCTTGAGCAAGCTACGTCCCGAACCTCATTTTGCAGAAAGCGAACTCTTCGTCGCTACTGGCTCCGAGCATCCACGCCCGCTGTAGATCCGCTGGCACGGCATTGCCCTTGCCTGTGCCGTTTCTGGGGGGCGGCAAGACATTCGAGGTGAGTACGGCCATGCTGATTTGATCTTCAAAACGCCCCTCTTGGGGAGATTGCTCCTGCAAGAGCCCGGTGGTGTTCTGCGTATTGCCCTTGAGGGTGCCCTTGCCAACAGGCTTGGCAACAACACTACGTGCAGGCCGCTCGACAATGACCTCCCTGCTCCGCCCTGCTCCTCCTCCTCCTCCTGCTCCTCCTCATCCTCATCCTCCTCCTACTTCTCAATCCTCCTCCTCCTCCTCCTCCTCTTCCT
>CAUYUJ010009402.1:258644-296144 GCA_963575745.1 Prorocentrum cordatum | reverse complement strand
GACGGGTTGTTTTCAAAATGTGGTTCTCGCCTTAGCGCTGCGCACATTCGTTTCAAAAATACAAGAATATCATTGGTTGAGGGCGATTCCTTTTTAGAATATGGATCTCGCCTTAGCGCCGCACATTCGGTTTCACCGAATTAAAAGCGGGAGTTGTCAGAGTATAACTCTCGCCTTAGCGCGGCGTACATATCTGCAATGATTGCAAGAGCTTCACTGGTTGAAGGCGGTTCCTTTTCAAAATGTGGCTCTCGCCTTAGCGCTGCGCACATTCGATTACAAATTCTTCAAGAGTTGCACGGGCTCCCATCATCAACGTACCAGAAATGGCGTTCTGGAAGGATTCAAGACTATGCGGGCGCAACAGTTATGTTGATTCTCTGTGTTGAAGTCCTAGTAATGGCGTTCTGGCACGATGCAGGATCGTAAAGACGCAACAGTCAGATTGATCCGTGGCATTGGAATCCCGAGAACAATGTTTTGGCATGCTTCAGGGTCCTCAAACGGGTGTCTTCCAACCAGGCAGTTCCCTCAATGGAAATGAACCGTTGTAGGGGCCCATGAAGAGGGAGCTTGGAGGGAGGGTTTAGTCCAGCATCGTTGATGACTCTTGGGTTCACACTGATCCTCCTCCTCCGCCTCCTCCTCCTCCTCCTCCTCCTCCTCTTCCCTCCCCTCATCCTCCTCCTGCTGGTCTCCCCTCTTCCTCCCGCTGTCGGCCTGAGGGGCGCAGCGAAAGTCCAGCGACACGCGCGTCATGCCGGAGCTGTTCGGCTGGGTGTGGTGGCGGCACAGCGTGCCGTGGAAGCGCTGTATCCGCTGGCACCGGTTGGGCCCGCGGCGTATGTGGGCGCGTGCCGCGAGCAGGAGGCTCCGAGCTGGGAGTATCCTCCTCGTCGAGGTCCCGGTGATCCGACGCCCCGAAAAAATTGGAGCGGTGGGTTTCATGCTATTTTCAGCCTCTGGGGGCCCTTACCAGGCCTCGGGACCGTCCAAAAACGACTCGGGACGAAATACCAACCCTAGGGAAGTGGTCCAGAACTCCAGGGCTCACGATCAAAACACAAAAAATGGAGTGGCTATATAGACGTCTGGGGTTCGATGGTCGATCGAGGTTAGAGGATCGAGGTTCGAGGTTCGGGGCTCCAGAAGGAACGGTTTTTCGCGGCATCCGGCCTCAGGGGGCCCGTTTCGGGGCCTAGGGCCGTGAGAGATGCATCCGTCCTGACCAAGTGCCCAGGGTGGAACCGGGGAGGGGTCCGGGGACAGGCTCTGAGCAGATCTCGGTGGGATCGACCCCGCAAGAGATCCAGAGGCCTCCGCGTCTTCGTATTTCTGCACGCGGTAGAGGCCTGAAGAAGACACTCAGGCCTCCACAGTATGGAACAAATCAAAGCCGAGGTCTTGCAGCATGTCCAACCTCCTGGGGCCGCTTTCGGGCTCCAGGGCCATCAACACACAAACGTCCGAGATGGAAGATCGGCCCCCCAGAAGAAGGGGTCATCGTCGCGGCCGTCGCCAGGGAAAGGCGGGGGGGAAGACTTTAGATCCCGGCAACACCGACCAAAATGGAGACGGCTAGTTTCTCACCGCGTTGGTGCCCAGGGGCCCCGTTTCGGGCCCCGGCCTGCCAGCGCCGCTCCTCGGGCCGAACCAACCGGCGAGGGCCCTCGGGCCCGAGAGGATGCCCGAACGCCCGTCGTGCTTGTGTCCGCGACGCCCAGGTGTAACAGGGACCATATTGATCCTGGTCGCCAGCGGACGACGACGACGACGACGACGACGACGACGACGACGACGACGACGACAATGGCGAAGACGAAGACGACGACGGCGGAGACGAGGAGGAGGAACGAGGAAGCCGACGGTCCTCCATCTCTCAAGGTCTCCGAAGGTCTCTGGGAGTCCCCAGATGGCCCCTCGGGACCCCCGTCCCCCAGGAGGCCCCCAGAGGCCCAGGAAGAAGCCAAGAACGTCCGAAAACGAAGTAAAGAGACAGGGTGCAAAAAGAAAAGAGGAGGAGGAGGAGGAGGAAGAGGAGGAGGAGAAGAAGCAGAATCACAGAGACGATACTCAACAGCGATCGCTGTCCCAAAACGGCAGCGGCCGCTGTTAGGCAGGCGACGTTTGTGCCAAATTGACAACGTCCGCGGCGACACCGACAGCGAGTCCCGTTCGGCATGGGTAAGAAATGCTGCCGGTCTTCCCCAATTCCCACTCCTGTCCGCCAGAAATATCACGCGCCGACAACGCGACGACGAAACCAGCCTGGCATCAGCAACTGGCCCCACGAAAGGAGCCCCAGAATGCCTAGGAAGCCTCTGGAGGCAGCTTTTTTGGTCGGCGGTTTGACTCCACAAAAACGGTCAGAAAGCAGTAGTAGTAGTAGTAGTAGTAGTAGTAGTAGAAGTAGTAGTAGTAGTAGTAGTAGTAGTAGTAGTAGTAGTAGTAGTAGTAGTAGTAGTAGTAGTAGTAGTAGTAGTAGTAGTAGTAGTAGTAGTAGGTAGTAGTAGTAGTAGTAGTAGTAGTAGTAGTAGTAGTAGTAGTAGTAGTAGTAGTAGTAGTAGTAGTAGTAGTAGTAGTAGTAGTAGTAGTAGTAGTAGTAGTAGTAGTATTAGTAGTAGTAGTAGTAGTAGTAGTAGTAGTAGTAGTAGTAGTAGTAGTAGTAGTAGTAGTAGTAGTAGTAGTAGTAGTGGCAGTAGTAGTAGTAGTAGTAGTAGTAGTAGTAATAAGTAGTAGTAGTAACAATAGTACTAGTAGTAGTAGTAAGTAGTAGTATGCGTAGTAGTAGTCTAGTAGTAGTCGTGTAGTAGTAGTATAGTGTAGTGTTAGTATGTCGTAAGTAGTAATAAATAGTAGGAGTAGGAGTAGTAGTAGTAGTATTAGTAGCGGTCGCATTACAGTAGCAGTAGCAGTAGCAGTAGCAGTAGCAGTAGGAGAAGAAGAACTAGTAGTAGTAGTAGTAGTAGTAGTAGTAGTAGTAGAAGTAGTAGAAGTATTTGTAGTAGTAGTAGTAGTAGTAGTAGTCGTAGTAGTAGTAGTAGTAATAGCAGTAGTAGTAGTAGTAGTAGTAGTAGTAGTAGTAGTAGTTGTAGTAGTAGCCGAAATAGTAGTAGTAGTAGTAATAGTAAAAGAAGTAGTAGTAGTAGTAGTAGTAGTAGTAGTAGTAGTAGTAGTAGTAATAGTAGTAGTAGTCGTACGAGTAGGAGTAGTAGTAGGAGTAGTAGGAGTAGGAGTACGAGTCAAGCTAGCCAGCTCGAGCGAGTCAAGCATGGCATGCCCAGTCCCACCCGCCCTCCCACAACATAAGAAGCAAAGCTGGCACAACTGGGGGCCGAAGTCACACCGGGCCAGCCGGTTTGGTACAGCTGATGCGGCCGCGATGGCGGTTGCCGACGGGAACTGGCGAGCGCGTGTTGAATGCCGCGCACGCATTGCCAGACGAGTCGAGAATGGCCCGGTACACCGCAGGAAGCCAGAGGTGGCCGGAGGAAGTCCGACGGTCTGACAGGACACCCCAAAGCATTTTTGTGAAAAAGCATTGGGTTTTTGATGTTTTTATGTTGAAATGCTTGCAAACACACGGTGTTCGGTAGGATTCTGACATGAACGCGCGAGTGTGCTCTTTGTTGTATTTTTTGCACAGGATTCGCGGCCTGGGTGCATGACAGAGCATCGCGAGTGCACCGCGCGATGACGTGAAATCGCTGGATTTGACCGAATTCTTAAGATTCCTATGGTTTTCCTATGATTTCAGCAAGAGAGCCCGGGCAGGACATTTGTAGAATTTTTGTGAAAAAGCATTTGGTTTTTGATGTTTTTATGTTGAAATGCTTGCAAACACACGGTGTTCGGTAGGATTCTGACATGAACGCGCGAGTGTGCTCTTTGTTGTATTTTTGCACAGGATTCGCGGCCTGGGTGCATGACAGAGCATCGCGAGTGCACCGCGCGATGACGTGAAATCGCTGGATTTGACAAAATTCTTAAGATTCCTATGGTTTCCCTATGATTTCAGCAAGAGAGCCCGGGCGGGAAATTTGTACAATTTTTGTGAAAAAGCATTGGGTTTTTGATGTTTTTATGTTGAAATGCTTGCAAACACAAGGTGTTCGGTAGGATTCTGACATGAACGCGCGCGTGTGCTCTTTGTTGTATTTTTTGCAATGGATTATCGCCGTGGACGACAGGACGTCCATGTCGAGAGGAAAAAATAAGAAACATGTTGATTTTGTATTGTTTTTTACAGGTTAGGATGGGACCACCCGGATGCGGCCCCTATCGGCCGGCCTGACGGGGGAGTAGGAGTATATTCTAATAAGGAATAAGGATAGGAGTAGTAGTAGTAGTAGTAGTAGTAGTAGTAGTAGTAGTAGTAGTAGTGGGGGGGGGGGGGCGCAATGACAAACGAATTGGGTCACAGGGGGCAAGCGCCAGGGCGAGAGCGCGCGGGCAGGGGGAGAGTCTGCGCTCAGAGCACGTAGCACGTGTGTGGGGGCTGGTGGCGTGCACAAAAAGAACCATCCCAGACATGCCCTGACAACAACAGAACGCTGGACAGTAGGAGGAGTCGTGAGATCCGACGTCACGAGAAGACTGCAACATCGCATCGGTAAGAACTCACACGGGGTCCTGGGCCCCATCTTCCTGCAGCAGTTCTCCAGATGGATCGCCTCTGAGGGTCCGGGGGCCCGAAGCAAGGCGAAGTGGCCCGAAATCAAACAAAAGTGCGACGCCAGGATCTCAGGGAAGAAGAGAAAGAAAAGGAAGACCAAGACCAAATCAAGCTCATGGAGTCCCTGCTACCCGACGCTCTGCTGCACGCATTCCTGCACAAGATAGCTGTACTCAGAAGGGGGGCCACAAACAAACAGCCTGCCTGATCAGAACTCCGGCTTAACCGTGCAGCGACTGCCGCGCACTGCACGGGACAGCACCAACCGATCGGGACCCTTTAGACCCTGGGAGGCACGCAGTCAGAGAGCTTCAGGATCATAAGTGCTGCCGAGGTCTCAGGCGGGGCGCTGGGCCCGCCCCTGCGACCCGTCTGCGGGTACGACGAGGCGTAGGTTATCTATCAGGGAAGGGGGATGGAGGAGGAGAGCGGAAGAGGAGGAGAGAGGAGAAAGGGAAGCGAAGAGGAATAAGAATGAGAAGAAGAAGAAGAAGAAGAAGAGGAGAAGTAGGGGACAGGGCACATGAAGAGGGGCGGACGGCGAGGCGGCGGCGGCCCGCCCGGCATCGGCAGCAGGCCCCTGCCGCCCGGGGCGAGCCCGCCCGCGCCGGAGGAGGGGCCGAGCTCGTCCAGCAGGATGGGCCGGAAGTCCCCGAGGCCCTTGGCGTGGGACGCACAGAGACATACTAATACTATGTGTTCTCCTTGGAGGCGCGCGTCCGACCCGAACATATAGTATGCCCATATTGTAGCACATCGTTTCCCGAGCGGTGTGGCCAGAAAGCGCCCGCCACGGCACATATATAAGATTTCTCGGTGCACGCGTCGCCCCTGAGGGGGCGACGCACATATAATACAACTAGGTTGGGGTGACGCCGATTGGCGGCTCGTGGCCATCACCCTCGAAGCCTTCTGAGGCTGCTGCTCGGGGGGGCTTCGTCGGAAGGATTCAGGGAAGGTTCCAGCCCCATCTGGGGGCTGTCGCGCCGGCTCAGGACGCGAAGTACGTGGCATTGAACCGGGGATTGAGCCGGGGATTGAGCCGGATTGAAGTGGATTGGGCTGGATTGGCCGGGATCGAGCCAGACTTCGAACCAGGGCAAAGACAGGATTTGACCTCCCAGTAGTTATCCCAAGACCGTTCCTGGGCTGCGCTCCGCCCAGGACCTCGAGGTCGATCCGGCCGTGGCGGCCACGGCGCCCCAGAGTGCCCCAAAAATTCAGGCAGACTTCGAGCCTCGGTCCTCGAGCCTCGATCCTTCCTCGATCTTCGCCCCCCTTTTTGGCGTCGCGCGCGAAAAGGGGATACCCTTGAAGCGAACCGCGTCGGGAAACACGGGCTCCACATCGAGCCGCATCGTCGAAGCATCGGCGATGCGGCGCGATCCTCCGACCCCACCTACTCGGACCCCATCTGGGAGGCCTAAATCACTGGTCACCGCACTGGGCCCCGAGATAATTGTTATCCTGGACATGTTTCCTCCATAGCTGTCTCTGGAAGCCCGCTGCGGGGGACTGGGGCAGCCAGAAAAAGGTCCGTGGTGAGAAACCGGCTCCGGGGAGGGGGCCGATTTTCCTGGGAGCTGGCATCACAAGAGATCCGCAACCGTGCTGCTGGGCACGGAGCGGGCGTGTCCTCGGGTCCTTCGCCGAATCCCTGGAGCACTCCTGAGGATCGGCGGTGGACAAACCTCCCTTTAGCACACCTCCCCTTAGTGAAAACGGCCTGGGACCGAAGCCGACGGACCTGGGCCCGCAAAAATGACAGCCGCGGCGCCCTCTCGCGAACCGAAGACGGCCAATTCGCTCATCGACGTGTCAGGGTAGGAGGTCTATCCACCTCCGACTGTTGAGCCCCCGGGGTCTGGAGGGTTTCTCCGAAGGGCTTACGCAACCCGTCCGCATCCTCCTCCGCCTCCTCCTCCTCCTCCTCCTCCTCCTCCTCCTCCTCCTCCTCCTCCTCCTCTTCCGCTTCCAGAACTGCAGCGGATGGTCCCAGAATCGGGGCGGCCGATACCGGCGCGCCGCGCGCGCCGCCGCGGCCGGGCCGCGGGGCGCTCACAGCGCGAGGCGGGCCCTACAGAGCGGGCGGCGTAGGGATGGCTAGCCAGCTCCCCCACCCTGCCCCCCGGCCGGAAGCGTCAAAGCCAGGACGGGCAGGGCAGGGGCCAGACCACCGCCAAACCCACGCCACCCCCCCCAAAGGGCCCACCACGACACGACGGACGACACGACCGACGACGACGACGACGACGACGACGACGACGACGACGACGACGACGACGACGACGACGACGGCGGCGACGACGACGACGACGGCGACGACGACGACGACGACGACGACGACGACGACGACGACGACACGACACGACGAGGAGACGGACCACCAGTCCCGCCCCAAGGCGGCGAACGCAGGGGGGTAACCCTGCGCCGCCCTGAGGCCCCGGGACCTGGCAGCCCCCCCTGGGGAGGGCACCCCGCTTATGGGGGCCGTCCCAGGGGAGCGGGGGCTTTTCACCCCTCGGGCCCGGCGCTCCCCGCCTGCGCCAGGGGGACCCTGGGGTCCCGACCCTCCTCCTCCTCCTCCTCCTCCTCCTTCCCCTCCTCCTCCCCCTCCTCCTCCTCCTCCTCCTCATCATCCTCCTCCTCCTCCTCCTCCTCCTCCTTCTCCTCGCCCCCTCCTCCTCCTCCTCGCCCCGACCTTTACAAGCAAGGAGGCCCCGACCCCAGTGTCCGAAGTCTCTTGGGGCCTTGGCGCGTGCCCCTCGGGCTCCGAGGGGCAGCTTGGCGCACGAGTGCTCGGGCCCAGGAGGGCCCCAAAGGCGAGCCGAGGCGGCCCCGCGAGGCCCCCCAGGCGGTCCCACGAGGGCCCTAAAGTCGCCGAAAGATCGCTCCAGGACGCCCAGGATGGCCACGAGATGGCCCAGGAGGCCTCCAAGACGGCCCGAGAGGCTTCCAGGAGGCCTCTCAAGAGGGCCCTAAGATGCAAAACTCATGAATCGCCCGTGGGTTTGGGGGAGATTTTGGCGTTCTCGCCTTTTTTGTTTTCCGACGCTCCAAGACGGCCCAAGAGGTCCCCAAGACCACCCCAAGACGGCCCACGAGGCCTCCAAGAGAGCTCGAAGACGCCCTAAGAGCGCCCCAAGACGGCCCAAGAGGCGCCCAAGACAGCCCAAGAGGGCCCAAACACGGTCCCAAAAGGGGCCTAAGAGAGGAAGACGAAGCGAAAATCCGAGCCTTCCGCCCCAAGAGGCCCCCAGGAGGCCCCAAGAGGCGCCTAGAAGGCCCCAAGAGGTCACAAGAGGCCCCCAAGAGGCCCAAAAGAGACCAAAAAAAAACCCGAAGAGGCTCCAAAACGGCCCCCATGAGGCCTCAAAACTGTTTCCAGGAGGCCCCCGAGAGGCACGACACGAGACCCCAACGACCACCTATTGGGCTTCTTACCCACAACTCAGGCACGGTGGCGAGATGGGCCGAAGGCCATTCGATTGCGACGTCGGATTTGACGCGGCGCCAACGACGACGGCGTCAGGGACTCTGCACGGCAGGCTCGTGTCGTGACGACCTGGGCGCTGGTTTCTGAAACCACGAGGACCGTTCAGCCTTGACCAATCGGCAGCTTCTCGATTGCCAGATCGTTCCATAATGACCAATTCTGGGCCACGGGCGGCGTGCATGGGGAAACGAAGAGGTACCGGAACTGCTACTCCCCGGACCTCTCCTGGGGTGCGTTCTGACCAGAATTTCTAAGCCAATCCAGCGGTGGCGACGAGGACCTCCCAGGAGGCCCCAAAAGGAGAACACGAGGGAAGGGTAGCGGCACGAGAACCTCGTCCTCCTCCGAGCTTAATCTTGAATGCCCGCGGCGGGGTCGCCGCCGAGTCGACACGATACTAACCTACCCTCAGGACGGGCGGCAAGGACGCAGGACCCTTGGAGGCCGAAGTTGGGCCTTGTTGGGCAGCGGGCGACCAGTGAAAACGGCAAAGGACGGGCCACAAGAGGCAAGGACACAAGGGCACCCTGGATAAAGGCGCGCGTCCTTGCTAGGCTTAGCTTAGGTCGGGCATGTCCTCCTACAGGCGGATGTTGAAAGAAAAATTACCCTGGCGACGTACCCAACCCCTGCGCAATGCGGGGCAGGAGTAGCTTGGGAGATTTGACGAGAAGGCGGCGACGTAACATGGACGCATATACTTCTGCGAGCGGCATTCTGAAGGTTCGCAGGTCCCCAATCAAGGGAAACACGATTAGTAACTAAGCGAACCCCTGAGTAATTAAAGAAGACGCAAGGTCCAAAAGGAGACGGTGGGCAAGGGGCTTGAAACGTCGGCGGGGCAGCAACAACATGACATGGCCCCCCAAGGACGACGAGGCCCCGCTCAGGTCTGCGCAGTGCCTCACTCCGCTGGACCCACCAGCAGCCTTGGAAAGTGGCGAGCCCACCAGCAGCCCTCGAAAGTGGCGACAATTTCGCAGATCGCAGCCCCCCAGGAAAGGAGAGCTACCGCTCAGATTCACGCGGTGCCTCACCCCGCTGGACCCACCAGCAGCCCTCGAAAGTGGCGACGGCTTCGCAAATCGCAGCACGCACACCTCAGGGACGGCGAGGTCTCGCGGGAGACAGGAGGCGGGAGGCGCGAGGCGGGAGGAGGAGGACGCGCGAGCAGTGTTCCATTCAAAACGTATACCCAACCAAGGAAGGTTGGGAATGAAAATTAGCCAGCAAAGAATCAAACATAGTCTGAACACCCAGAAGAATCGTCATCTGGCTATGCTGATAAACTATGCTTGAGCATTCCTCCTGTAGATGGACATGCACGACTTAATACTAGGCGCGTTGACCGTACTTGCCTTGCCGGCATCTCGCGGGGGCCCGCCGCGGCCACGGCCGGGCGCGGCTCGAAACAATACTCGAGGTGGACCACTATTGGAGGGGTCTGGGGGCCAGTTTTGACCGCATTTGGTCGTACGGGGACGGCGACGATGACTCGCCGACCTGACCCTACACCCCGACTCACAACGAAGGAAGTTTTGGGCTAAGAGAACGGACTTCGCTCGGAGCACCTTTTTGAGCAGCAGTCCAGGTTCTGAGAGACGACAGTTCTACGCAAAACAAAGCTCCAAGAAAACGCCCAGGGCCCAGTCCAGATTCTTGACGCTCTAAGACGAAATCTGGAGCTCATGAAAGTTGACGCGCTTTCTCAAGATGTCTGATGAGTACAACCAAGGGACCCTGGGAGGGGTCTGGGGACCAGCTTTGACCTGTTCCTGGTCGGACGAGGACGGCGACGAGGTCTCGACGACCTGACCCTACATAGGCCTCAGCCTCGCGACGAGGATCACCCCGCGCGTCAGTTTCGCAAGCTCGGCCTCAAGAAACCGTGCCGCCTCGGGGCCTGACCACGGCGCACAACCGGTCCAAGGACAGTCTCCAGAGCTCCGGACCACACGCCGCAACAAAAATCTCAGCGGGCGCCAGCGAAACGGAGCTGGTGTCGGCGCCGGTCGGGCCAATTACGGGCAGGACACGTCAGGAACGCATAGGGTTAAGTCGGGCTTGTCCCTCTACAGGAAGAATATTGCAAAATAGTCCAAATAACGTATTTTGAAGCATTTTTGGAGCACGTTTTGGATACTTTTTATTCTTCGTCCAGGATCTGCCTGTATGGGGGACACGCCCGACCTAAGCATGGGGGGCACAGAAGCCGAGGAGGGCGCGAAAAAGGCAAAAGGAAGGCGGGGACCGCTCAGAGCGTGAAGAGCCCATCGCGCGTGCGTGCACCCACCGAGCCTCCAGCCAGACTCGGACCCGCCGACGTCGTGCCTCGTCCTCGCGCCAGGGCCCCAGAGCCCTCGACCTGGGCCCCTTTCCGCGCGGAGCCCCGCACCTGCACTGCTTCCCCTGGGGCCGTAGGCGACCCGAGGAGGAGGAGGAGGAGGAGGAGGAGGAGGAGGAGGAGAAGGAGGAGGAGGAGGAGGAGGAGGAGGAGGAGGAGGAGGAGAGGAGGGGGGGAGGAGGGGGAGGAGGAGAAGGAGGAGGGGGAGGGGGAGGAGGAGATGGAGGCGGAGATGGAGGAGGAGGAGGATGAGGAGGGAAGAGGAGGAGGGGGAGAAAGAGAAAGAGAAGGAGAAGGAGGGGACCCCGTCTCACGAACAGGACCTGCGCCGCAGGTCGCACAGGTCGCCCACCCACCCAAAAAATGCTGCCTCTGTCCGCGGAGGCTAGCTCCTGGGCCTGTCCTGGGGCACGTGGGAGTGAAGAGCTTCTCGAAGGCCCGCATCAGCCGAAAAGACTCTGTAGGTCCTCCTTATATATCTCCTCCTCCTCCTCCTCATCCTCCTCCTCCTCCTCCTCCGCCTCTTCCTCCTACTCCTCCTCCTCCTCCTCCGCCTTTTCCTCCTCCTCCTCCTCCTCCAACTCCTCCTCCAACTCCCGCTGGCGGCTCGAAGGTGGAGCCCTGCGGGATGAGGCCCTGCGGGCAGAGAGTGCATCGCAAGTTGAATACAGTAGGAGCTCTACCACAAGAAACCTTCCACAAGAAACCCAACCCTGAGACACCAGGACGTCCATTGGTTTTTGGTGCGGGGACGCCACGCTCTCCACAGCAAAACCATCGAAACCCAAGAAACCCAGGGCACCCTGGAGGCAAGCAGGTTGTTTCTTGGCATGGATTTCCATTACAGAGGTTCTCGTCCCCAGAGGCCCTATCCCTCGGAAGCCCTTCTTGGAACCGCCGACCCCGGGGCCCCCTCCACGAGACAGGCCAGAGAGGCGCCGGGCGGGCGCCCGCCTGGCGAAGGGCTGGCCCCGCTCCAGGCGGGCGCCGTCGCTGCCGCCGCCGCCGCCATCGCCGCCGCCATCGCCGGAGAGACCAAGAGATGCCGATACCCCTGCTCGACGGACCCCTCCCAGGGTGCGCCCTGACCAGATCTTCTATGGAGCAAGATCCAGCAGCGGCAGCGGAGGGCCCCCAGGAGGCCCCCACGGAGGGAACACGGAGCGAGGCTGGCAGTATCGGTGCCGCTTCCTGGCGCGCACACACTCCGAGTCCCAAGCTCCGATCTTCACGCGGGGGGACATTCGCTCACTCCAGGGAGACATACAGTCGGGGCGTTGACCTAAGGAACCCTAAATAAGGAACGGGGCCCCTTTTTTCCATAAGTTCAACTTCGATTTCCGATCGAGAACATAGGAAAACGTGAGGCAAGCTGTGAAACACTTAAGGAACGCGGAGCCCCTCCCCAACGAAAAGGGTTACTTCTTCAGGGCCCCGACTGTAGTTCAGGCCAAGCCTGGGATGCCTGTGCTGCGCCCATCCTCTGCAATCTGGAGGCCTGTGAACCGCCATCGCCGCCGCCGCGACCGTCCGTGAGAACGATGTCCTTGCCGCCGCCATCCGTCCGCCGCCGCCGCCACCGCCAGGCGGCGGAGGAGGCGGCCTCTGCGCTCTCCATCCACAGGGTGTTCTCGGGCAGGAGCCGCGTCAACGGGAGCCAGAAGTTGACCTCCCCAGGCTGGTGGCCATACTCGGCGTCGTTGTGTAGCCTAGCACGGGCAGGGGCCCCGTCCTTCTCCCCCTCGCCCTCCTCCTCGCCCTCCTCCTCGACCTCCTCCTCGCCCTCCTCGCCCCCTCACCCTCCTCATGCTCCTCCGCCTCCTCCTCCTCCTCTTCCTCCTCCTCCTCCTCCTCCTCCTCCTCTTTTCCTCTCCACCATCGTCACCATCGTCATCACCGTCATCATCATCATCATCATCATCATCATCATCATCATCATCATCATCATCATCATCATCATCATCATCATCATCATCATCAACATCATCATCATCATCAGCATCATCATCATCGTCAGCAGAATCAGCATCATCATCACCATCACCATCATCACCATCATCATCACCGTCATCATGATCACAAGCATCACGAGCATCAGCATCAGCATCAACGTCAGCATCATCATCAGCATCATCATCATCATCGTCGTCACCATCATCAGCATCACCATCGTTACCATCATCAGCATCATCAGCATCATCAGCATCATCATCACTGTCGTCATCAGCATCATCCTGATGCCCTGCGTCATAAGCATCATAATCATCACCATCATCATAAGACTAATCAGCATCATCATCGACATAATCAGCATCGACTAATCATCGTCATCATCAGCATCATCAGCATCAGCATCAGCATCGTCATCATCATCATCATCATCATCATCATCCCAATCATCACAACCATCATCATCACCACAAGCACCAGCATCATCATCATCCCCATCATCATCCCCATCATCATCAGCATCACCAGAATCACCAGCACCATCATCATCATAAGCATCATCATCAGCATCGTCACCATCACCATCACCATCACCCTCATCATCACCCTCATCATCATCATCATCATCATCATCATCATCATCATCAGCAGCACCATCAGCACCATCATCACAATCACCATCACCATCACCCTCATCACCATCACCATCATCATCATCATCATCATCATCATCATCATCATCATCGTCATCAGCATCATCATCAGCATCATCATCATAGTCATCATCGTAGTCATCGCCAGCATCGTCATCATCATCAGCAGCAGCATCACCATCATCATCGCCCTCCTCCTCCTCAACGTCCTCCTCTCTGCCCTCGCCGTCGTCCTCCGCCTCGCCCCCGTTCGACCCCCGGCGAGCCCGCTCCGCGCCCTCGCCCTCCACCACCGCCGCCTCAAACTGGCAGGCGGGGCCCCGACAGCGCACGTGCCCGCTGCCAGCTCGGGCCCACACTGAGCGGTCAGAGACAGGAAGGCGGCGAATGCCGAGAGAGAAAGAGAGAGAGAGCAGCGGTGGACAGATCTGTTCGTCCTCGTCCCTTGTCCCTCCCCAGACCCCCTCGCGTCGTGAAAAGACAGAGGCGGAAGGTGTTTGACGAGTGTCGGCCTCCACGGTCCCTCAACGGGCGCCAGCACAATAGCAAAAACGACTCCGGATGAGAAATTTGCCTCATGGATTCGGTAATGAATGATGAAGCAAAACGATGTTCGGCCACAGCTTTCAGCAACAGGCATCCATATTGTTGCCACGAAACGTGGAGGCGTCGCGTGATAGCTCAGACAACTCTCGTGCCGCTGGCGATGCGATACTCTGAAAAACTGGCCTCGGGGAAGAGTTCGAGACCTCCGAAGGTCCACGTTGTTGAACAACAAAAAAAAAAACGGAACATCGGGGGGCCAGGTCCTCACCTCGTCCTCTTGGCCCTCGTCCTCCGCCTCGTCCCCCTGCCCCGCCTCCCATCGACCGCGCAATCCCTTGGCCACTCCCGAGCAGGCCGGCCCGAGAGGAGCACCCTGCGCGAGAGATCTCCGCACACCTAGGGCATACACGCCGGAGAGTTTGGAGCACCCGGCTCCACGCGTCTGCCCTGCGCCGAAGCTTCGCTTACCTCCGGGAGGCGCTCTCCCCGCACACCCCTGTGATGCTCCCTCTGGGGCCCGAGCTTCACTCCTGATCCATCCAAGCCCAAGTCGTTTCTGCGGTCGGGGACTTCTGCTGGCCGTGTCGCGGCGGCGGCCCCGGCGACACGCTGTGCCCTGCGAGCTGACAGCGTGTGGCTCTGCATCGCGGGACGGGAGGCCAAGAAAAGCTCAGGGCGCTGACGCGTGGGGGGGCCGGGACGAAACCCGGCATGTCGCGCCGAAGCGTGCCGAACCAAAGCTGGCGGCGCGACACGCTACAGCCGGCCCGTAGCATGCGGACGCGCGATGAGGATGCAGGGGTCTTGGACACCCACTTCTAAGCTTTTCGAGCGGGGCGCGGCCAAACAGAAGTGGCCAAGGAGGCAAGGATGCAAGGGTACCCTTGGGAAGGCTGCCCATCCTTACCATGCGGGTCGACTGTAAGCAAACGTTCTGGACCGTAGGCCTCAGCATCCCTGGAACTTCGATTCTCATCGGCCGTCCTTCGTCGGTCGACTGTCAGACGCTGCTGAGGCCAAAGACTTCAAAGTAACCCCTGGGGCGCTTCCTCAGCACATAGGAGCGGTACTCCCTCTGGGGCCCGAACTTCGCTCTGGTCCTCTCAACTAGAGTACAATCGAAATGCTGTCCTAAGAAACCCTAATTAACGAACCAGCCCCCTTCTTCCCCAAAAGTTTAGCTTCGATTTCCCATGGAAAACCGAGGGAGCACCTAGGAAGAGCTGCAAAACAATTAAGGAAAACAGGGCCCCTCCACATCGAAAAGGGTTCCTTCTTCGGCGACCCGACTGCAAGTCCTAACATCGCCAGGACCTTGCTGCTCGTCGGTCGTCCGTGGTCGGTCGACTGTCGGCCAACCGTCCCTCGTCGTCGGCTGGCGCGCGTGCCGGGCGGCGGCCAGCGCGACTCCCGCCGCTGTCGTTCCGGCCTTCGCCGCCGACGCCGCCGCCTTCGCCGCCGCCGTCCTCGCCGTCGTCGTCCTCGCCGTCCTCGCCGTCCTCGCCGCCGCCGTCCTCGCCGTCGTCGCCGGCGACGCCGCCGCCCCGCGTGGTCGCCGCCGTCGCCGACGCCGCCGCCGCCGACGTCGCCGCCGCCGCCGCAGGCCGTCGCCGTCGACGTCGGCGCGCGGAGCCAGGGGAGCCCGGGCGCGTGCGTGCCCCCGCCCCACCCCCGGGGGGCGGGCCGGCGGCCTCCCCAGGGACTTGAAGGCGGCGGGCTGCGCCGCGGCGTCGCCTGGCGGGGAGCTGGCCCGGGCAACGGCCGAGCTCGTCCTGGCGACCGTCGCCGTGGTCGCCCCTCGCTCTGGCGGCCATCGCCCGCCGTCCTCGCCCTCGCCGTCCTCGCCCTCGCCGTCCTCGCCCTCGCCGTCCCCGCCCTCGCCGACCGCGTCCGGGGGAAGCCGAGCGGCCACGTCTGCGGCCCTCGGGTCTGTGGGCCCGCCCGAGCAACGGGCGGCGCCAGGCCGCGGCACCGCCAGCTCCCAGCTGCCCCAGACCTCCCGAGAGAGGCCCTGAAGTGGCGATCGCTTCCAAGCCATGCACGAGTGAGTACCTCGTTGCGGTGCCACCGACGGCGCCAAGACATCCCCAGACCAGGCAGAGACGACCCCAAGACGGCCGCCCGAGACGGCCGCCCGAGACGGCCGCCCGAGACGGCCCCGAGGCCTCGCCGGGACGGCCCCAAGCAGAACCCGAAGGACAACCCCAGGAGCCGCCCAGACGGTCCGCAGACCTCCAGACAGCCCGGCAGCCCCGAGGCCCCCTCGAAAGGCCCCCTCGAAAGGCCCCGAAAAGCCTCCCCCGGGGGCACCGCAAAGACCATGCGACGCCACAACCGTCTCGCGCTGCTTCGCTGTTGCGCAGCCTCCCTGGACGCGGTGGCGGATGTGTGCGACAGCCCATGTGGACAACCCTCGGCGGTCTTCTGATTGTCTGGCCACGCCAGATAATACCAAATCGTCCATCATGCTGCAACCATTCCAGCAGGAAAGCCGAATGACAGAGGAGGACGGAGAGGAGGGGGTGCACCGTCCTCGAGCAGGCACGCATGGACTGTGCTTCGACGGATCTGGCGACGGACCCGTGGCGAGAGCACGCAGGAGGCGACAAATATCCAAGTGGGGAAGGGCTCTGGGACGGGCCCTGGGCTCGACGATGAGCTGCAGCTATTCAGACAAGAAACAGGCCTCGGAGCCGAGCTGCCTGGGGCCTCCCGCCCACGCTGGATCGCGAGGTGCCCCGCTGCAGGAGCAGCCAGGACCTCCGACGTGCCTAACTGCTCAACTCAAGAGGCCCAGGGACATACATGAATAAACCCCAATCCCAGGACTCACCGATATATATATATATATATATATATATATATATATATATATGCATATATACATATGAATATCTCTTTAGATCGATAAATATATATATGATAGATCTTTATGATGGTTTTTCGTCTTCCCCTCAACTTCCAGTAGTTTCCCATATGTTCCTGGGAATCGACGTTTACGTGTGTATGTGCCTCTGCTTCCCCTCCTGCTCAAGGCGTGGAGCGCCCGAGCTCTGGACCCAGCCAGTCGCAAGGACTGCGCGACGAGGTCGTTTTTCTGCAGTCCGCTTCGGGCCCCGGAGCTCGAGGCGACTCCAGGAGGGCCACGCTCAGGTCAAAAGAGGTGGTGGCCCAGTGGGCCTGTGGCCCCAGCTTGCCCGAGGAGGCTCGCGTGGACCCCACGGCACCCCCATCGCGAGGCCCACCAGAGGGCCCCAGGCTCCCGACAAGCCGAGGGCGCCTAGGGGCAGGATCGCCTCTGTCAGATGGGCGCAGCGTGGGGAGCACAGTCAACCCGCACCCTAAGGATGCGCAGTAAGGATGCGGAAAAAAAAACACACGATAAGGATGCGGTAAGGATCGCAAGGATGGGGCAACGGCAAGGATGCGGTAAGGATGCGGTAAGGATGCGTAGAGGATGCTGTAAGGATGCGATAAAGATGCGGTAAGGATCATAAGGATGCGCGGTGAGGTGTGTGTGTGTGTGCTTGTTGTTGTTTCCGCAGTGTGTGTGTGTGTGAGTGCATGTGTGCATGTGTGTATGAGTATATGTGTATGTGTGTATGTGTGTATGTGTATGTGTGTATGTGTATGTGTGTATGTGTGTATGAGTGTATGTGTGTGGATGTGTGTATGTGTGGATGTGTGTATGTGTATGTGTGTATGTATGTATATGTGTATGCTGATGTGTGTATGTATGTGTGAATATGTGTGTATGTGTATGCGAATGCACATGTTCAGGTGTATGTGTATGTGTCTGTGTGCCTGTGTGTGTGCGTGTGTGGTGTAACTGTGTGTGTGCCTGTGCGTGTGTGTTTGTGTGTGTGTCTGTGTGTCTGTGTGTCCGTGTGGTGTGTCTGTGTGTATGTGTGTGCGTGCGTGGGTGTGTGCATATGTGGTTGGTGTTTGGTGTTTGGTATTTGTGTGTGTGTCTGTGTCTGTGCGTGTTGTGTGTTGTGTGTTGTGCGTGTTGTGTGTGTTGTGTGTGTTGTGTTGTGTGTTGTGTGCTGTGTGTTGTGTGTGCTGTGTGGTGTGTGTGTGTTGTGTGTTGTGTGGTGTGTGTTGTTTGCGTTGTGTGTGTTGCGAAGTGCGTTTCATGTGTTGTGTGTTGTGTGTGTATCGTGTGTGTGGTGGGTGTGGTGTGTGTGTGTTGTGTGTGCTGTGTTGTGTGTGTGGTTGTGAGTGGTGTGTGGTGTGGGTTGTGTGTTGTGTGTGTTGTGTGTGGTGTGTGGTGTGTGTATGTTGTGTGTGTTGTGTTTGTTGTGTGTGAGTTGTGTGAGTTGTGTGCGTTGTGTGTTGTGTGTTGTGTGTTGTGTGTTGTGTGTTGTGTATTGTGTGTTGTGTGTGTTGTGTGAGTGGTGCGTGTGGTGTGCGTGTTGTGTGATGTGTGTGTGTGGGTGTGTGTGTGCGTGCGTGCGTGCGTGCGTGCGCGCGAGCGCGCTGGCGGGCGTGCGTGCGTGCATGCGTGCGTGCGTGCGTGACTGCGTGCGTGTGTGTGTGTGTGTGCGTGCGTGCGTGCGTGCGTGCGGGCGTGCGTGCGTGCGGGCGTACATGCGTGTGTGTGTGTGTGTGATGCGTGTGTAGTGTGTTTGTGGTGTGTCTGTAGTGTGTGTGGTATGTGTGGTGTGGATGGTGTGTGTGGTGTGTGCGCTTGTGTGGTTATGTGATTGTCTCGCTGTGTGCTTGTGTGCCTGTGTGCGTGTGTGCTTGTGTGGCTGTATGGCTGTGCGGTTGTGTCACTGTGTGGTTGTGTTGTTGTGTGCTTGTGTGGCTGTGGGATTGTGCGGTTGTGTGGTTGAATGGTTTGTGCGGTTGTGTGGTTGTGTGGTTGGGTGGAGTGTGTGGTGTGTGGTTGTGGGGTTGTGCGGTTGTGTTGTTGTGTGGTTGTGTGGTTGTGTGGTTGTGTGGTTGTGTGTTCGGGCGGTCGTGTGGTGACGTTGGTGTGTGGTTGTGTGGTTGTGTGGTTGTATGGCTGTCTGGTTGTGTGGTTGTGTGGTTGTGTGGTTGTGTGGTTGTGTGGTTGCGTGGTTGTGGGGTTGCGTGGTTGTGGGGTTGTGTGGTTGTGTGGTTGTGGGGCTGTGTGGCTGTGTGGTTGCGTGGTGTTGTGGTTGTGTGGTTGTGTGGTTGTGTGGTCGTGTGGTCGTGTGGTTGTGTGGCTATGTTGTTGAGTGGTTGTGTCGCTGTGTGGTTGTGTGGTTGTGTGGTCGTGTGTGTGGTTGAGTGTGCTATCGCGTGTTCGTGTGGTTGTGTGGTTGGGTGGTTGTGTGGTTGCGTGGTTGTGTGGTTGTGTGGCTGTGTGGTTGTGTGGTTATGTGGTTGTGTGGTTGTGTGGTTGTGTGGTTATGTGGTTATGTGGCTGTGTGGTTGTGTGGTTGTTTGGTTGTGTGGTTGTGTGGTTGTGTGGATGTTCGAGTGTGTGGTTGTATGCCTGTGTGGCTGTGGGGTTGTGTCGCTGTGTGGTTGTGTTGCTGTCTGGTTGTGGGGTTGTGTGGTTGTGTGGTTGTGAGGCTGCGTGGTTGCGGGGTTGTGTGGTTGTGTGGTTGTGTGGTTGTGTGGTTGTGTGGTTGCGTGGCTGTGGGGGTGTGTGGTTGTGTGGTTGTGTGGTTGTGTGGTCGTGTGGTCGTGTGGTTGTTTGGATGCGCGTTTGTGTGGTTGTGCGGTTGTGTGCTGGTGTGGTTGGGTGGTTGTGTGGTTGTGTGGTTGTGTCGCTGTGTGGTTGTGTGGTTGTGTCGTCGTGTGGTCGTGTGGTCGTGTGGCAAGGTGGCAAGATGGCTGTGTGGTTGTGTGGTTGTGTGGTTGTGTGGTTGCGTGGTTGTGGTTGTGTGGTTGTGGTTGTGTGTTTGTGTGGTTGTGTGGTTGTGTGGTTGCGTGGTTGTGCGGTTGTGTGGTTGTGTGGTTGTGTGGTTGTGTGCGTGTGTGGTTGTGTGGATGTGGTTGTGTGGATGTGGTTGTGTGGCTGTGTGGTCGCGTGGTTGTGTGGTTGTGTGATTGTGTGGTTGCGGGGTTGTGTGGTTGTGTGGTTGTGTAAGTGTGTGGTTGTGTGGTTGTGTGATTGTGTGGTTGTGTGGTTGTGTTATTGTGTGGTTGTGCGGTTGTATGGTTGTGTGCGTGTGCGTGTGCGTGTGCGCGCGCGTGTGCGTGTGCGTGTGCGTGTGCGTGTGCGTCTGTGTGTGCGTGTGCGTGTGCGTGTGCGTGTGCGTGTGCGTGTGCTTGTCCGTGCGCGTCTGCGTGCGCGTGTGCGTGTTCGCGTGCGCGTGTGCGTGTGCGTGTGCGTGTGCGTGTGCGTGTGCTTGTGCGTGTTCGTGTTTGCGAGTGTGTGCTGTGTGTTGTGTGTTATGGGTTGTGTGTTGTGTGTTGTGTATTGCGTGGTGTGGATTGTGTTGTGTATGCTGTGTGTTGTGTGGTGTGTGGTGTGTGTGTTGTATGCTGTGGTGTGTTGTGTGTTGTGTGTTGTGTGTGTTGTATGTTGTGCGTTGTGGGCTGTGTGTTCTGTGCTGTGTGATTTGTGTTGTGTGTTGTGTTGTGTGTTGTGTGTTGTGTGTTGTGTGTTGTGTGTTGTGTGTTGTGCTGTGTGTTGTGTATTGTGTGTTGTGTGTTGTGCTGTATGTTGTGTTGTGCAGTTGTGTGCTGTGTGTTGTGTTGTGTGTTGTGTGTTGTGAGCTGCGTGTTGTGTGTTGTGTGTTGTGAGCTGCGTGTTGTGTGTTGTGTGTCGTGAATTGTGTGTTGTGCTGTGTGTGAGTGGGTGTATGTGTGTTTCCACCGTGTGTGTGTGTGTTTTCCACTGGCCTTGGAGGCCCATTGGGACGTTTTTCGAACGAGGTTGGCCTGCGAAAGTGGCTAAGGACGGGCCGAGGGGCCAAGGATGCAAGGGCACTCTTGGGAAGGTTGCCCATCCTTGCTATGCGGGTTGACTGTAGCAAAGGGCGCTTAGCGATTCAACTGCATGTAACTGCTTTTCTGGGCGCCTCCTGACGCAGGGAGCGACCATCTATCAGGAAGTGCCAGCCCCCCTCCCCCCGCCACTCCATGTCCTGAAATTGGGGAGGACACCAAAGTGGGTCACCGAATTCCCTGTAGAATGAAAGCGAATCCGTGGGACCGTTTTGGTTTAGAACCACCATGCCTGGTGGTGAGGCCGAAACCGGCTCCCCGTCGCAGATTTCGTAGCAACCCTCTTTCCCAATCAACCACCCTCTCGTCCACCCCGACTCTGACGACCTTCCCATCTCCCTCCTCCCCCTCATCAGACACTCATCATGGTTATCCTTCTCCTCCACATCTTCATCGTCATCACCATCACCACCAACATCATCAGCAGCATCATCATCATCATCATCATCATCATCATCATCATCATCATAGTCATAATCATCATAGGCATCATCATCATCAGCAGCATAATCAACATCATCAGTAGCAGCAGCGTCATCATAATAATCGTCATCGCCATTGTCATCATCATCATCATTAGCATCATCAAATTCACCATCGTCATCCCTATCATCATCGTCATAACCGTCATAGGCAACAGCACCGGCATCGTCATCGTCGTTTTCATGATTAGCATCAGCATCATCATCAGCAGCATCAGCATCCGCATCGACATCAGCATCATCGTCATCGTCATCACCACCGTCATCATCGCCATCGTCATCGTCGTCCTCATCGTAATCGTCATCGACATCGTCATCATCACGATCATCACTGTCATCATGATCGTCATGATCACCGTGATCATCATCAGCATCATCCTCGTCGTCACCATCGCCACCACCACCATCATCACCATCATCATTCATCAATGAATCAATCAATCAATCCGGCGGCCACCTTGCGGGGCCACCAGGCTGCGAGGGTGAAGATTGCAGCTCCCTGTTCCAGTTGCAGCTTCCAGTTTCCACTGTTACAGTCCTGCTTTCTGCTTCCTTACTGTTAACTGTTGCTGTCCGCGCGAGGAGCGGGAGCCCCAAACGAAATGTGTTACCACGCCCTGGGAGGGTTCTCAGAATTCCCGGGGGGCCGTGGGACAAGTAAAAATACGTGAGACTCGCGCCCCTGAGGCCATAAACCTTCGTGAATTACGCAAGAGTCGCGTCCCCGAGGCCAGACAACCTTGCAAATCATAAAATATTCGCACCCTCGAGGCCATAAACCCTCGCAAAGTACACAATACTCGCGTCCCCGAAACCATAAACCATGTAAATTACACAATATTCGTGTCCCCGAGGCCATAAAGCTTCGCGAACTACGCGATACTCCCGTATCCGAAACCACAAACTCTTGTAATGTACGCAATACTCGCGTCCGCGAGGCTATACAACCTCGTAAATGACAAATGGTCGCGCCCTCTAAGCCATAAACCCTTGTACATTACACAAATTCCGCGTCCCCCAAGCCATACAACTTTTTGAAATGCTCAATAGTTGCGTCCTCGAGGCCACAAGGCCTCCTAAATTACAGCATATTCGCATCCTCGAAACTATAAGTCTTCGCACATTACACAATATTCGCGCCCCCGAAAGCATAAGCCCTCGAAAATTACACCAGATTCGCGTCCCCGGGGCCATAAACCTTTGTAAATTACACCGCGGTCTCGCCTTCGAGGCTACGATCCCTCGTGCATTACCGCAGATGCTCGCATTCGAGGCCATGGTCTATAGAAAAGTATACGATATACGCGCCGTCGAGGCCAAGACCGCCCCAAGACGGCCCAACAAAGTCTCCAGGAGAGCCCCAAGACGGCCCCAGAGGGCACCAGGACAGCGCAGGAGGCACCCAAGACGGCCCAAGAACTCCTGAAGATGGCACCAAGGGAGGTCCACAGCGGGACCACGAACCAAAGATTTGAGCTTTCAGCCCCGCGAGGGCGAAAGAGGGCTCCAAGTGGTTGCCAAGCCGCCCCAACAGGCTTCCAAGAAGCATCCCAAGAGGGCAGCCAAAGCCACGCGATGTTGCCCAACGTATCCTCAAGCAGCCCCGAATCGCTGCCCCAATACATGGCACGAAAAAGAACTCGAGAATAACAATACGGACTTCAACAATACGTTCTGAACCTGAGTCTCCCGCTTCCCAATCGCCATCACAGGAGGTCCCGACATTGTTTCGCAACGGCGCTTAGGAATTCCAGCACAGCTCTGGAATAGCCCATTATGATAGAGGGGGCCAGCGGCAGGGGGCGAAGCCCTTATGGATAAATCAATCAGTCAGTCAGGCAGCCAGTCAGTCAGTCAGCCAGTCGGTCGAGCAATCACCAACCATCCATCACCATCGTCATCATCATCAACAACATCATCATTGTCATCATCAATCATCATCCGCGTCCTTATTCAACTCTTCATCCTGCTCATCCCCCTCCTCCTCTTTCTCCTCCTCCTCCTCCACCATTTCCTCCCTCTCCTCCTCCTCCTCCTGATCCACCTCCTCCATTCCTTTTACTTATAAATAACTCCTCCCTGTCGCGCCCCGAGGCTGGTCGAAAGGGCGGGCAGGGCGTTTCGCCTGAGATTTCCTCACCAGTGGTGGCCCAAAAAACCGACCAATTGACAACCGTTTCACAGACGGGGTACGGATGGTTTCCAAAATGTGGCTCTCGCCTTAGCGCTGCGCACACTCGTTTCAAAAAGTTCAAAGAGCTTCACGGATTTACGGCGGGACGTTTTCAAAATCTGGCTCTCGACTAAGCGCCGCGCACAATCGTCTCAAACATTGCAACAGCTTCACGGCTTTAGGGCGGGTCGTTTTCAAATTGTGGCTCTCGCCTGAACGCCGCGCACACTCGTCTCAAAGCATTGCAAAAACTTGACGAATTGAGGGTGGGTCGTTTTCAAAATGTGGCTCTCGCCTGAGCGCCATGCACATTCGTTTTACAAAAGTAGCAAGACCTTCACAGATGGAGGGTGGGTTGATTTCAAAATGTGGTTCTCGCCTTGTCGCTGCGCACCTTCGTCTCAAAACATTGCACGAGCTTTACAGATTGAGGGCGGATCGTTTTCAAAATGTGGCTCTCGCCTGAGCGCCGCGCACATTTACTTTGAGCTTGGAGGGAGCGGTTGTTCCAACATCGTTGATGAGTCTTGGGCTTACACTGCTCCTCCTCCTCCTCCTTCTCCACCTCTTCCCCGTCCTTCTCCGCCTCCTCCTGATCCCTCACAAACTCGCCCCCACCCCCCCACCTGTCCAGAGGTGCGGCGTCTCGACCAGGACTCCAGATGGGAGTTCAGCCGCGGCGCCGAGAAGCCCCCCAGAGGGCCACAACAAGCGAGGAACGCCCGAGGGCCTCGATCCTCGCTCCCCCCCAGGGGAGGGCGCAGGAGGACGCAGGACGCAGCGCCAGCACATCCTTCTGCCGCGCGAACAGCCACACGGGCAGCTGCCACCTCAAGGACGAATCGCCAAAGTGTGCTGGCCATCCGAGGTGGCTCGGCCACGCGCAAACACACACCGCGGGACGCGGCGCCAGTGCCCGCGGCAGTCCCTGCCACCGGCGGCGCCGCACGCCAGCCGGCGGGGCCGCCGCGGCGGATGCCACGAGGCGTCCTCACGGCCACGGCGCCGCAGCGCGCGCGCGCGGCGGCTCGAAGCCAGGGGCGCTCAGCCTCCCCTCCCCTCCCCTTCCCTTCCCTGCCCTCCCCTCTCCTCCCCTCCCCTCCCCTCCCTCCCTCCCTCCTCCTCCTCCTCCTCCTCCGCCTCCGCCTCCGCCTCCGCCTCCGCCTCCTCCTCCTCCTCCTCCCAGTTGTGTCCCTGCTCCCCCCTCGCTCCATGTCGGGTGCGCGGAAGAGTGGGAGGGGGCCAGGAAGAGGCGGGCCAGCGCATCATGGCCCGAGGCAAGCACACGAACGAAGGAGGGGGTCCCCGATGAGGGATCGGTGGAGGGGAAACAAAACGAAAATAACGGCCACGAACAGAAGTGAACGCGGAAACGTCGCTGTCAAGCTCGGTCGTCGCCCATCTTGGTTACCGTCCACTTCTGGATCGTCCTCGAGGATCAGCAGCAGCCGGCATAGACCATGACCATGACCGGCGTCGGCAAGATCCCGCAACGTCTTGGGTATGGTCATCGTGTCTCTTCCCTCGAATCGAGGAGGAGATTCAAGCATCGAGGCCCAAGGACCGAGGGGGCTCCCATGCTGAGCCGCTGGAGGCCCGTGGCGGGCAACTGGGGCGTCGGAAATTGATCTCGGGTGCAAAGCCAGCGAGGTCTGGGGATCGGCTGTGAGCGGGTTCTGAACTCGAGGGTCGAAAAACCTTTAAAACCTTGGCGAAGCCTCCCACCTTTCGAACCTTCACCCTTCAAAAACCTAATTACCATCTCCAGAACCCTCTCGACAAAAACCTGGAGCGGGCGTCCCTCCAAACCTTTGGAAAGCCCCTGGGGAGGTTTCTGGTCGCCACCGCTGGACTGGTTCGGCGGGGGACTAAGGATAGGAGAGGGAGGGAACGGAGGAAGGGGGGAGAGGCAGGAGGGACTGACAGCCGCCACGGGTGGAACGTCGCGAGCGGGTGCCTGCGGGCCTCCTCCCGGGTGCCAGGCCGCGGCGCTCCGCTCCGGCGGTGGCACCTGCGAGAGACCGTGCAGGGAGCCCTCTCGGCGCGCGCACGCGCGCGCGAGACCGAATTACCGAAACAGACGCGCCCTCAGGCGTGGTCGGCAGGTGCCTCCGGGGAAACCGAGAGGTGGCGCTACAGCTGCTCCCCGGACCTCGGAAGGGGGCCCTGGGACACACACACAAATGAATACACACACACATAATAACAGGCTTCACCATACTTCTCCATAGTTTCTGGGTTTTCGTCTTCCCCCCCCCACTTCCGATGTTCCTGGGAGTCGACGACGAACTGTGTCTGTGTGCTCCTTTTCCTCCTGAGCCTCTCCCGGGGCGCGTTCCGGCCAGGATCTCGAGGCGAAGCCGGCGGTGGCGACGAGGAGCGCCTCCCGGGGGGCCCGAATTTTCAAGGAGAGAGGGCACGGGCGCAGGTCAGAGAGGTGCGGGTACAGGGCAGTTTCTAATACATAGGATGTCTAAAAATAGATGACTTCTGATACATGGTTAATTTGTAAACAAATCTATGCATGAACTCGTCGTCGTTTATCACTGCATGTTTTAATACATGATCCACACGCGGAGCATGTATTAAAAACGGCACTGTGTGCCGGCTCCTCCCGCGAGCCTGCCGCCCGAGGGCCGCGAGGTCGTGCGACAGCAGCTGCTGCATGAGCCGGAGGAAGTCGGTGAAGTCGCAGAGGTCCGCCGGGGCGCGGGCGAGCGCCAGGGGGCACGGGCCCGCGCTCGTGCAGGCGGCGAGGAGCTGGCGGCTCGTGTGCGCTCTGGTCTTCTGCCCTGCTGTTTTGTTTTTTGTTTGAGTCTGATGGCCATTTTTCGTTCATTCGAGAACCAGTTCTTGGAATGCGAGCACGCGGCACGGCCCAGGCGAGGGGCAAGGAGTCGTTGGCCACAGAAGCCCAGGCCAGTTTTCCAGGTCAACGCTTACGCGAGCGCTGGGCCGGCCTTCAACGTGCCCCCCCTGCAGGATGCCGAAGAGACGCCGCGCCAAGGCCAGGAGGGTGGGTGTCATCATTTTCGGCGCAATCGCAGCGCACTGCTGCGCATGACTTCTCCACACCTCCAGGACCACGCCACATCGGGCGGCCCGCTAGGCACGGGTCCAGGGAGCGGCTCCGGGTGAACCACAGATGGCACCAGGCGGGCCCCGAGGCGACCCCAAGACGGCCCAAGACGGCGCCAAGAGTCGAAGCCAAAAGACGGCCCAAGAGGGCCCAGTGGGGGTCCGAAGCCGCTTCAGAGACAGATCCACAAGGACCACCAAGAGGCCACGAAGAGGCCATGTTGGACGAGCGTTTAAGCTGTTCAGTGACGTTGCTGGCCAGGCTCGGGATAGGCCAAAGACGGAACGAGAGGGCCCCTGAGACGGCCCAAGAGAGCCCCAAGAAAGTCCGCACACAACAACTAACCGTAGAGCCGTAGAGGGACTCTCGAGAAACAGAAGAGAAACACAAGGAGCCCCGAGGACACCCCAAGAAGACCCCAGGACGGCCAAATGGGAGCCCATGGGAGCCCCAAGAAGAAGGATGATGAGGAGAAGGTGATGAAGGCAGAAGAGGAAGAATGAGGGGAGGGAGGAAGGAGCAAGGGAGGAAGAGGAAACGTAGAGTCGGAGGTGAGGGGGTGAGATCGAAGTGGAACGGAGAGCCCCCCTACGGGGAAATCGATTTCGGTTCCGTGTTCGTGCGTGCCGTGCGCGCGGGCGAGGCGAAGCTGCGTGGGCGGGCGAGAGGAAAGTCTCCTGTGGCTGAGGCGCGGCCGGACCAAATGTGTCTCTTCCGGGCGGCCGGTGGCGCGCGGTGTCCCGCCGGTGTCCCGCTGGTGTCCCGTCGGTGTCCCTGTGGCTGAGGCGCGGCCAGACCAAATGTGTCTCTTCCGGGCGGCCGGTGGCGCGCGGTGTCCCGCCGGTGTCCCGCCGGTGTCCCGCGGTGTCCCGCGGTGTCCCGCGGTGCCCCGCGGTGTCCCGCCGGTGTCCCGCGGTGTCCCGCGATGATGATGATGATGATGATGATGATGATGATGATGATGATGATGATTATGATGATGATGATGATGAGATGATGATGATGATGATGATGATGATGACGATGATGATGATGATGATGATGATGATAATGATGGTGATGTTGATGATGATGATGCTGCTGATGATGATGATGATGGCGATGATAATGTGATGCTGATGATGCTGATGATGAGGACGATGATGATGATATGATGATGGTGTCCCAATGATGATGATGATGATGATGATGATGATGGTGATGATAATGATGATGACGATGATGATGGTGATGATAATGATGCTGATGGTGTCGCGATGATGAGGATGATGATGATCATGATGGTTATGTTGATGATCATGATGATGACGATGATGGTGTCCCGACGATGATGAGTATGATGATGTTGATGTTGATGATGGTGATTATGATTGTGTCCCGAAGATGATGATGATGTTGATGATGATGAGGTTGATGATGATTATGGCGTCCCGATGATGATGATTATTATGATGGTGATGATGATGATGATGATGTTGATGATGATGGCGTCCTGATGATGATGATGATGTTGATGCTGATGTTGGGAATGATGATGATGGTGCCCCGATGATGACGATGATGCTGATGATGCTCATGATGATGTTGATGATGCTGTTGATGATGATGTCGATGATGAGGATGAGATGATGATGATGGTGTCTTGATGATGATGCTGATGATGATGATAACGATGGTGATCATGATGGTGTCCCGATGATAATGCTGCTGCTGATGATGATGACGATGACTGTGTCCCGATGCTGCTGATGATGGTGTTGATGATGATGATGTGGTGTCCCGATGATGTTGATGACCGTGATGATGATGATGTTGGTGTTGATGATGAGGACGGTGTCCCGATTAGGATGATGTTGGTGATGATGATGTTGATGTTGATGTTGTTGCTGTTGATGATGATGATGATGACGTTGATTGTGATAGCGGCTGTGATATCGATAGTGAGACCGATAGTGAGACCGAATGTGATATCGATTGTGAGATCGATTGTGAGATCGATTGTGAGATCGATTGTGAGATCGATTGTGAGATAGATCGAGTGAGATCGATTGTGAGATCGATCGAGGGAGATCGATCGAGCGAGACCGATACTGAGATCGATAGTGAGATCGATAGTGAGACCGATCGAGTGAGACGTTGGTTCCTCCCCCCCCCGAACCTCCTTATCACCCGAAGGGTGGTCGTATAGGTAAGAGAAAGGTGAGGAGGTGGAGGCAGAGGAAAAGGGCTGGTGGGAAAAGTGGAAATGGGAGGGGTGAAGAAGGAGGAGGAGGAGAAGCTGATAAAGCGCCTGCCTGGCCGTGTCCCCCGCGAAGCGGTGTGCATCTGAGTCAGATGCTGCATCTGAGACAGAGTCAGCAGCAGTCAGATGATCTGACTGTTGCTTGGGATGATTTTCCGCGACGACCGCATTCAACACCGTCCGAAGCTTGTTTTCCATTGGGAAGATGCTGGACACGAGAGACAGAACGGTCTCATAGTTCAGAGTATCCTTTTCACCCGGATCTTGTGCCACAAAAACGGCACGGAACTCCTGGACCTCGCTCGGGGAGAACTCTGAGCTGGCGATGAAATCAAGCTCCCTCTTCTCACGCCTCTTCTCCAGAAGATCTTCCGCATGCCCCTTGAGCCGCAGAAACCCGCCGAAGTCGATGGTCCCATCGATTGTGGGGATGGTTGCCAGCAGGGCCTTCCAGTCCATCTCGGGAAACGTCTTCCTGTTGCAGTGAGGCGCAGGGGCCCTGAATGGGGCAGGGGTCCTGGACCTCGAGGTCTTCCCCCGGAGGAGGAGCTTTTTTTTTGCCGGCGACGCCAAGACCCAGAAGGCGCCAGCCATACATCTACAGAGAAGGCCCGCGCCTCCTAAGAAGCAGAGGCGCTTCTAAGAAGCACCCCCCCGCAAGGAAAGTCTGGGCATCTTTTCCGCAAGACCCCTCCCTTCACGGCGATCCTGGGAAACTCGTCCTCCAGCAGCTTCCGCTGGATCCCGCTGGTGAGGCGCCCAGTGCCGCTCTCCTCGACGTAGCGGTCGAAAACGAGCTTCAGTTCCTCGACTTCGCTCGGTGCGAAGCCATCGTTCTGCCGGAAAGTGTCACGTATGTCCTGATTGAGACTACGAACGACTTGTACCAACTGGTACACGGTCGCCGTCGCTATCAGTGACGCCTCCGCTGCCCGTTTCCTTGTAAATCGTTCGGCAAGGCGGGATACGACCTGGAAGCCTAAGCACCGCAATGCGAACCTTTGGCGCCAACTGTTGAATCCCATGGCACCCAGCACCTTCACCGCCTCCTGGCGCGTGATCCGGGCCTCCAAGTCATTCATCGACAGGCCCACCTCGGAAGCGGCTGCCCTGATTCTGGCCAGCTCCCTCTCGCAGCACATCCGGATGTTTGGCGGTGCGCAGAAAGGGGCGGGGCGGGGGGGGGGGGGACCTTCTACAGCCGGAAAACATGTAAAAAAACATATCAGTCAAGAGATCTGGGCCATCTTCCCAGAAGTTTCTGATTACACACCTCGGCCACTGCTTAGTGTTAACGCTGGAGGGGCGAACGCGCTCAAGAAACTGGGCCAGCTATCCGGTAAGTTGGTTAAGAAACGTTGGCCCAGCGTTTCGGCAGAGGTTCCTTGATCAGATGCTCGACTCTAAATTCTGCCTGAGAACGCAGGGTGTCCTACGAGTGGGGGGCCTTCTTGACCGGGCACTGCACCTGACTCGAGGCATCCAGAGACCGGGGCCTATGAGGAGGCGTGGGGGCGCCCGAGAGGCGAGGTGTCTTCCTCGAAGGACGCCCCTCAGCCAGAAGAAGAAAAATAACTATACATAAACGTAAACGCATAAACATGAGCATAAATAAAACATACATAAACACATACTCACGAGCGTCCGCGCGGATTCCTTGGATCGGCGCTGCCCTCCCCCCCCGTCCGCCCTGGCGCGCGGAGCGGGGCGACGCTAGAGGCGCCGCCAGGGGGGTGCCAGCGCCGATCCAAGAAGTCCACGCGGAGCTCCGAAAGTTTGTGGCTGTGCCGCTGTTTCTCTTCCTCGACCTTCTGGGTGTCGCTAGAAGTGCCCCTGGTCCCAGGTGCCCCCCAGGATTTCCACGTAGCCCCTCTCACGTCCCCCCCTCGCTCGCCGACGACTCTAAGAGAACCCCTCACTGGGCCTACGAGGGACCCAGGGGGCCCCACATGGAGCGAACAGCTGGGGGCACTTTTGGGCCAGGGGGGCAATTCTAGCAACACCTGGCCCTGAGCTCTGCCCCGCCCTGCGCACCGCCGGGGATGAGCTTGTGGAATTCCTTCAGGCTGATCTTGCCTGGATCGGTCCTCGATCCCTCGGACCCTGGATACTCGATCCCTCGATCCCTCGATCCCTCGATCCCTCGATCCTCGATCCTCAGCCCCTGGATCTTCGATCCTCGATCCCTCGATTCTCGATCCCAGAGAGCATGACCAAGACTGAACGCGGAGACGTCGTGTCGATCTTGGTCTAAGTCCATCCCGGTCAGCGTCAATTCATGGATCGTCCTGGCGGATCGGCGAAGGCCAGCATGGACCAAGATCGGCGTCGACAAGAACCCGCGACATCTTGGTCATGGTCAGTGCATTTCTTCCCTCCATGGCCGGACTGGTCCACGTCGACCACCCCGATGAGCTGAAGCACGAGGCTGCGGGGCAGGTCCCAGCCCAGCCAGCGCAGGGCCCTGCGGACCCCCCTGGTGTCGCACTCCTCCTCCGAAGGGGCCCCCCAAAAAAATTAGCATCAAGCTGCGGACGTGCGCGCACATCTGGTGGTGACCGTTAGAGGGGGGACCCCCTCAGGAGGGAAACGTCGACCTGGAATCGGCGATGCACCGCCGATGGATGGGCGATGGGCCCCCGATAGCGAATCCGCACGCTCCTGGGAGGGGGCGGGCTATCGGGCCCCTATTGGTGATCGATGGGCGACTGGGGGCCGGTGCGCTCCCCCCTGAGCGCATCCCCACCTAGCGTTGGGTCGGCGCTGGAGCTCCGCGCCCCGAGCAGATGGGGGTCGGAGGATCGCGCCGCATCGCCGATGCATCGGCAACGCCTCGGCGATGCATCGGCGACATCGGCGCTGGCTCCGGCGGCGCCGGCGTGGAGCCAATCGGGCTCCGCACGGCCACCGCAGCGCCGATGCACCGGCGGTGCGGCGCGAGCCTCCGACCCCGTCAGCTCGGACCCCATCTGGGAGGCTCAGACTGAGAAGGAGAAGCAGCGCCATATGCGCATGGACCTTGGGCGCTCCGCGCGGGGCGCCCAAAAAGTGCATGCTTCTGGCGCGGCCCCTCCCCCTTTTGAAGACCCGTGGCTCTTCGGTCCTCCTCCTCCTCCTCCTCCTCCCCCTGCTCGTCGCCGTCCCCGGCCGTGCTCGACGCCGCGGTGGCCGTGCGGCACACCCGCAGGGCCGCCTGCGAGGAGCGCGGCGGCGGGGCCTCGGCCTCGCCGTCGCCGTCGGAGGAGGGCCGCCCCGGCGGCGAGGCGCCGCCCCCGGGGAGGCGGGCGGCCCCTCGCCCGAAGCCGAAGGCCGCCTCGTTGTCCCTGGCAGGGCGCCGAGGGCTCCGTGCACCCGGACCCCCGCGAGCCACGAACGGAGCACGACGGAAGGCCTCTCTCCACCTCTGCGGCCTCGGGGGGGCCCCTGCCGGGCCTCGGGGCCGCCAAAGAAGGACTCGGGATGAGAAGCCGGTCCCGGGGAGTGGGTCGAGGCCTCCGGTTGGCGGCGAGCGAGGGGGGGAAATGAATAGGAGAAGGTCTTCACAGAAGGCGGCGAGACTTCTCGGAAGCCCTCGCGCCTTCTGAGAAGCTTTTCCTGTCTTCGGGGAAGGCTTCGACAACTACTCAGAAGGCCCGGGGACTTCCGAGACTTCTGAGAAGGCCCGTCGCTTCTCACTTCCCCCCCTCGCTCGCCGCCGATCTCAGGGTCGACGTTAGCAAAAAAACATGACGGCGGGGGTATGGGTACACGTGCACGGTTTCCCCTGGGGCCGTAGGCGACTGGAGGAGGAGGAGGAGGAGGAGGAGGAGGAGGAGGAGGAAGGAGGAGGAGGAGGGAGGAGGAGGAGGAGGGGAGGAGGAGGAGGAGGAGGAGGAGGAGGAGGAGGAGGAGCGGAGGAGGAGGAGGAGAGGAGGGAGGAGGAGAGGAGGAGGAGGAGGAGGAGGAGGAGGAGGAGGATAGGAGGAGGAGGAGGAGGAGGAGGAGGAGGAGGAGGAGGAGGAGGAGGAGGAGGAGGAGGAGTAGGAGGAGGAGGAGGAGGAGGAGGAGGAGGAGAGGAGGAGGAGGAGGAGGAGGAGGAGGAGGAGGAGGAGGAGGAGGAGGAGGAGGAGGAGGAGGAGGAGGGAGGAGGAGGGAGGAGGAGGAGGAGGAGGAGGAGGAGGAGGAGGAGGAGGAGGAGGAGGAGGAGGAGGAGGAGGAGGAGGAGGAGGAGGAGGAGGAGGAGGAGGAGGAGGAGGAGGAGGAGGAGGAGGAGGAGAGGAGGAGGAGGAGGAGGAGGAGGAGGAGGAGGAGGAGAGGAGGAGGAGGAGGAGGAGGAGGAGGAGGAGGAGGACGGGTCGCCTAAGCCCTTCGGAGAATCCCTCCAGGCACAAGGAGCCACCGCCGCTGGCCAGGCTCCTCCCGGGCCCACGGGGCCGTGCGCAGGCCTCCCTCCGACCGAGCCATAGGGGGCAAGGGAGGCACCGCTTCGGCGCACAAGGAGGAGGGGCCTGGCCCGGCGGCGGTGGCCAGATATGGATCTGGGTCGGGCATGGCCTCCTCCAGGGGGACTTGGAAGAGAATGAAAAACAGTCACACGCACACACACACACACACACACACACTACAAACAAAAAAAGAGCCACGAATAATAGAACAATCGTCCCCAGGCCATGCTTCGACGACTTTCGAACACATGCCTCCTCTGGAGGGACATGCCCGCCTTTACATGCGCAGGTCTCGTCGCCCCCAGGAACCTCAGGCGGGCGAGGGTCAGCCCCTCCCGCGAGCGGTAGACGTCCAGGAATTTCCACGCCTTCGGCGGTGGACAAACCTCCCTTTAGTAAACCTCCCCTTAGTGAAAACGGCCTGGGACCGAAACCGACGGACCTGGACCCGCAAACATGACGGCCGCGACGCCCTCTCGCGAACCGAAAACGGCCAATTCCTTAATCGACGTGTCAGGATAGGAGGTCTGTCCACCCCCGACACCTCCCCCATGCTGAGGATGAGATCCGGCTCGAAGGCCTCGGAGGCCCTCCGGGACTCGGCGGTGAAGGACGTCCCCGTGGACATGCGCTTCATGACCTCCAACGGCTCTGCCACGAGGGAGGCCCTCAGCCTCCTGTGCGAGCAGGGACCAGCCGTCCCGGCCTTCCTGGAGGCCTACCACGACATGCTCTCAGAACCCAAGGATGTTCTCAGAACAAAAACAGTGAGTACTCTTAGAACATAAGCCAGATGTGCTAAAACAAGACAGTCCCAGCCAGAAACGTGTTGAGAGCCTTTCGTGCAGACAACACAGGGTTCTTGGAACATTCTTTGGTGGGCCTATAGGTGAACGAGGACGCTTCGCCACTGCTTGACCTGTGGAGGTGCATCTTGGCATTGACTTCTTTCGCCTTCGGAGGAGCACAATGTGGCAGCATATAAGCATCAACGCTCGACTGTCCACGTGGGCATCTTGGGTCCGCGACGGAACCTCCCTCCCTGCCCTGGCACGCCGAGCGCGCCATGGCCGGCGCCAGAGGTGCTGCACAGGGTTCTGGCGCCAACCTGAATCCGCGAGGGCCTGGAGTTTATGTGTGTGCCTTTTGTTTCTCGGGCCTTCTCTGGCGTAAGCGTCGCCGTGTTCGTGTCTACGCCAGCCTCGGCCGCACACTCACGAACGGCGTCGAGGTCGGGGAAGTGGTCGAGTTGCGCGAGCAGGCTAACGAGGGCCTGCTCCTGTCCAGAAGGGCGGAACAAAAACACCGACCCTAAGATCCGACGTTGCAAGAAAATTGCAACATGGCAAAAAATCACGACCGGACCCCTGGACCCCATCTGTCTGCGTCATTTTTCGAGCCAGATCGATCGGTGAGTCCTGGGGCCCGAAATTGAGCGAAGACGCCAGGCTCGAAAAAATAGAGTCGCTAGGATCTCAGGGTACAGCGGGCACGTCGAATATGAAACTGGCCTGCCGGCAGGTGCCCGGCGGAAGCTTCGGAACCCCAGTGGACCTGGGGGTGCATGGCAGCGCTGGGGCACCTCAGGATGCATCCAAATTCGACGACGAGCGTGCCCCTAGACCTCCCTGCCTCCTCATTATTATCCTCCTCCTCCTCTTCCTCCTCCTCCTCCTCCTCCTCCTCCTCCTCCTCCTCCTCCTCCTCCGTTATGGCAAGACTTCTTATCGTGTATGTCTACTGCACATACACTGCGGACGTCCGCGAACGGCTTCGCCAGTGCCGGGTCCTCTCCTCACACCTCTCCCTGCCGCGCGAGTCGCTCGGGGGGCGGCGCCAGATGCACCCTCTGGGGGTGTGGCGGGATGCCCCGTTCGCGGACGTCCGCAGCATACGATTGCAGTTCAAGCTCTGCCGTAAGGAGCCTGCGACACCGAAATGAGGGGCAGCTTTAGGAGAGGACTGGATCAGGCGGGGGGAGCCGCATGGAATCCGCGACACGCGATACATCGCCGAGGGACCGACGATGCCCCCGTCGGCAAAACCGCAATCTTCCTGGGAGGGGGGGGCAAGCGGGCCCCTGTCGGCGATCATTAGGCGATTGGGGGTCGGTGAATCCCCCCCTGGGCCAACACCCCCCTGACGTTACCCCTGGAATAACGAACGAGACCCCCTCTGGACCTCAACTGCGCCCAGATGCACGAAGAGTCCCTGGTGAAGACCCGCAGAGAATCTGATGGAGATCGAGTCCATATCGAAACCAAAGTGGACCTGACCAGAGTTCCCCAGTTAGGCCTTGGCTTCAGGGGTCCTATCGGTTTTTCGGATTGAACTGGTAGGTGCCACGCCCCAATTCCCAGGCGGCGCCCAGCGTTGCTCAGGGTTCATTGGTCTTGGTTCCTTGCAGTGGCCGCGCTCGGGGTTAATCGGGTTCGTTGGCCTTGGTCCTTTGAATTGGCGGCGCCTGTCGTTGCGCAGGTTCCTCGGTCTTGGCTCACTGCTGCCTTCATCGGGTTCCTTGGTCATGGTTCCTTGCTGCCTTCCTCCTCTACATCATGCCAACCGGTGCCAAACAACGCCAAGCGATACTAAGGCGTTACAAGGGAATGCCCAGCAACACCAAGCAGGGCACAGTAATGCCAAGCAACGTGAAGCAATACCCAACAACGCCAAGCAGTGGCAAGCAATGCCAACCAATGTCAAGCTGTGCTCAGTTCCTTAGTCTTGGGTTCCTCTAGGCGTTGCTCTGGCTCCTCGGGATTACTCGCTCGGGATCCTCGGGGCCCCTCGCTTGGGCTCCTCAAGGTTCCTCGGATTCTCGCTGGGGTTCCTGAGCAGTGCCAAGCGCCTCCAAGCAATGCAAAGCAATGCACAGCAGTGCACAGCAGTGCCAAGCGATGCAAAACAATGCCAAGTAATGCCAAGCAATGCCAAGAAACGCCAAGCAATGCCAAGCAAAGCCAAGCAATGCCAAGCAATGCCAAGCATTACGTTGCATTGCTTTGACCTGCTTTGAACTGCCTTGAGAAACAAATACCCCTACTAGGGTCACGCTGGGTTCGGTTTGACTTTGACTGCACGTCTTTTGAAGGCCCCCGATCCTTGGTTGTGTTAGAGCGAAGCCTCTTCAAGGTGTTCTTGATTTGTTTCAGCTCCTTCTCGCGGACTTTCCGCATGAAGAGTATGAACTCCCGCTCGGTCAAGCTCGGAGAGGAGAACGATTTGAAGATGGCCTCGGCTTGGTCCCGAGAAAGGGAGTAGTGCATGTAGACCAAGGTCTTCAAAGCTTCTTCCATGTCCAAGTTCCCAGACTTGTCCAAGTCAAACTTCCTGAACGTGGACCTCAGGCGATTGTGCTCGGACAGAGTAAACCCCTCGCGCATGTACAGTATTCTGATGAAGGTCTGAAACTCGTTGAACTCGATTTCTCCCGAGCCATCAACATCGACCTCGGCAAAGATCTCGGCCAGCACAGTCTCGAGGGGCATTATGTCCAGTGCGGCGAGTAGGCCTGAAAGCTCAAACATATCAATCGCTCCCGACATGTCCTGATCACATCTACGAAAAGCCTCACGGTATTCGGTCTGCGATCGGCGCCAGTAAGCCTCAACAAATTGTAGGAACTCGTTGAAGTCCAACGTGTTGACTCGTGTCAACTCTGCGTATACCTCCTGGAGCCACGTCTCGTCCACATGGATGTGAATGAACTCTAGAGCGCTATGCAGCACTGTCTTGTGGACCTCCCCGTCGTCCATGTAGCGCCTGAAGACGCCCTGAAGAATGTCGGACCGCTGAATCACCCAATACTGGTTGGCAAAGTTGAACCACTCTTCCTTGTTCGCGAACGCAAGCTTCGCGACAGAAGCAGCCAGGGGTTGCAAGACATCTAAAGCAACCCGGATTCCCATCAGGCCAATCATCGTTGGGAAGAGCTTCCGGTGAACCGTGCCGCCGGACTCAAACCTGTCGAAAAGTAAATCCAACGACTGCTGGTCCAAAGCCGGGTCGCCAATCTGGGGGGAACGTGAAAGTGAGACTGGCTTGGGGGGCCGGGTAAACATCGACCTGGAATCGACGATACATCGCTGATAGATCGGCAATAGGCACCCGATGGCAAATCCGCAGTGTCTTAGGCGGGGTCGGCTAAATTCGGACCTAGGCCTGAAGAACACCCCTCAAGAACACGAGACCCTCCGTCGACCAAGACGGACAGAGCATCCAAGGGTACCGTCCACAAGATGCACAAGAACATCCGACAAACACGAAGAACACGAGGGTACCCTCCCCGAACCGACCTCGATCTTGCACCTCGGCCCGACTGTACCTCCCCCTGACGTTGCACCTTGGATTTCGGGGCATAACTCGGCTCCCCAGCGGCCGTTCGGAACGATTCCCGCACCCCTGGAACGCCCTCGGCGAGGCGCAGCTGCTGGGGAGCACCCCGAGGCTGGAGAGCCGCTGAGAACCTGCGAAAACGCCCGGCCACCTCGGGCCTCGACCCTCGAC
>CAUYUJ010009402.1:243644-253644 GCA_963575745.1 Prorocentrum cordatum | reverse complement strand
GAGAGCCAGAACCCCCCGAAGCTCCGGCCACGAGCGGCGACACACACCTCCGTGCCCGCGCCCTCGCGGCCTGGAGCCCGGGGCGCGACCCCGCGGAGACGCGGGCGCACGCGTGCGCCTCGCACGGGGCATCCGAGAGAGAACGCCGCGTGTCCCCCGGGTCGCGGCCCAGGGGCCCGGCCCGCGAGGCCGCAGATGCGGAGGCGCTGCTCGCTCACAAGCTGGGGGGTCACTCCTGGGCCTCCAGGGTCGAGTGTGCCCGGGGGGCCAGGTCCGGAGGGTCGGGGCGCAGAGCGCTCGGGAGGCGTACAGCCTTCTTTTTCAATCTGCAGTGTCTGATTGGGAGCAACTGGGCGCCATGGGCGGCGCGCCGACACACTCCAAAGTTGCACCGACGACCAGAACAGAAAGTGGTCAGGTTCCCGCGCGCAGCTGAGACAGAAAAAAAACTGCACAAACACAAGCTTTCGACGGTCCGCGCGGATCTGTTGGATCTGCGCTGCAACCCCCCCTCCCTGGCGCGCGGAGCGCGCCAGGGGCCGCGCCGGAGGCGCCGCCGGGGGAACCCAGGCGCCGATCCAAGAAATCCGCGCGGAGCGCCGAAGGTTTATGGTTATGGCGTTCTTGTTTCTTCGACGATAAGAAGGCTTGCAAAAAAAACCGAAGGATTGCAACAACAAAAAAACGAAGGATTGCAAAACACTCAGGAACATACTCAAACACCAGGGCCACCTCTGGCAGCACCCATCGACTTCACGCAGGAGTGAACCTGGGCAAGGGTGGCCTTTGGTGCGCGGCTTTTGGGGGGGGCCGCGGAGGGGGCGTGGGGGGGGAAGGGCACACCTGGGCGCGCCGGCCACTGCTACCGCTGCGCGTTCAGCGATAGCGAGGGGCCCATTGGGCCCGCACCAAAGGTCACTCCGGCAAAGGGTCACTCCCAGGTGTATCGGGGGCGGCCAAGAGGCAGGCGTGTCCAAGAGGGGGGGGGGGGCGCGCAAAACATGGCCGGCGGCACGTGCGCGGTCCAGGGGGGGGGGCCAGGGACGCATTGAAACAAGCAGAGGCGCCGTGAAAATCCGCCGACCCCTTGTGGGTCTCTAGGCGTGTGAGATAGTTCCCCCCCCCTAACCCCCCCCCTGGGGACCCCAAACCGGAGATTCGAACCCCCCCCCCCCCCGGGCCCACCACGAGCGCATCACGGGGCTCTTTTGGGCCCAAAAGGGGATCAAGACTGGGCCCAAAAGGGGATCAAGACGGGCCAAGAAGGCCCCAAGACTCCTCCAAGACGGCTCACGAGAGCTCCGAGGCGCCAAACGAGCGCTCCCAGACGCCCAAGATGCCCCCAAGACGAGCCTAGAGGCCTCCAAGACGGCCCAAGAGGCCTCCAAGAGCAGTCCTGAGAAGGGCCGAAGCGCCGAAAATCGTCAAATTCCTATGGGAAAACGTACATTTTGATCATATACTACCTGTCGGCCTTCACGGCGTTGAAGACGGTCCCAGAGCACCCCAAGACCGCCCCGAGAGGCCCCCAAGAGGCGCCCAAGTCGGCCCAAGAGGGCACCAAGACGGCCCAAGAGGCCCCCAAGACAGCCCAAGAGGGCGCCAAGACGGCCCCAAAAGGTGCCCAAGAGGGGGAGCCCGAACCGACAATTCGAGCCTTCCGCCCCAAGACGGCCCCAGAAGGCCCCAAGAGGCCCCAAGAGGCCCCCAAGACGCCCACAAGAGGCCCCAAGAGGCCCCCAACAGGCTACAAAACGGCCTCAAAACGGCCCCCAAGAGGCTTCGAAACTGCCTCCAAGAGTCCCGCGAGAAGCCCCCCAAGAGATCCCAGGGCCTCGAGATGACCCCAAGCGGATTCCACATGGCCCCAAGAGAGGTCATTATGGACCCCTACACGACTCCCCAGCCCGATTCAAGCGAGCCGGCAAGACCGCCAAGATGAGGGGTCGGCGGATGTGGCGTAAGCCTATAGAATCTGGGGAAGCATCACGGCCCCCGCCATGAGATTCACCCCCCCCCTGGTCATCGCCCCCCTCCCAGGGACACAGAGATCCGACGTCGTGATTTTTTCAATAAGGGGTCCCCGGAAGTCTCGACCCATGCCCGAGAACCGGTTTCTCATCCTGAGTCGTTTCTTGACGGCCCTGGGGCCCGGCAAGGGTCACTATATGACGAACCAACAACACACACGCCCATACCCATAAGGGGGGTCGGAGAGGGCTATGGGTGCGTGTTGTCGGATGGGGGTCCCCGCTCGAACGGGAGCGTTCCCCCGGGTCCGACAACCCGCACCAATACCCATAGCCAGCCCTCCTCTCAACGACCCCCCGAGGGGTATGGGTGTGTGTGTTGCTCGCTCGTCAGCTATAGAGGCTTGGGCGCCCGAGTGATCCGGGGTAACTCGGGTCCGGGGTAACTCGGGTTTGGATTCCCGTAAAACGAACCCGAGTTAGCCCTGACCCGAGTTACCCCTGATGATTTTGGGGCTCTGGACGCCCGAATTATCTGGGGTAACTCGGGTCCGGGGTAACTCGGGTTCGGAACCCCGAAAAACGAACCCGAGTTAGCCCTGACCCGAGTTATCCCTGATGATTCGGGGCTCTGAGAGGCTGCAGCTTGCGCAAACCCCCCGTCGTGAACTCTTCCACGCGTCGGACCTCCGGGCTCCTGGCCGCCCCCGAGCGCCGCCGAGCCAAGCCAAAGGGCCTTGAGGCTGCCCTGGGCCGGCTCGGCGCCGGCCGCGGCCGCGGGTGCGCCGGCCAGGCCCTCGGGCGCGGGCAGCGCCAGCTGCGCGGGCGGCGGGCCGGGCTCCGCGCCGCCGCCCAGCGCGCGCCTGCGCGGGGGGGCCACGTCTGTCCTCTCCTCCTCTCCTCCTCCTCCTCCTCCCTCCTCCTCCTCCTCCCCCTCCTCCTCCCCTCCTCCTCCTCCTCCTACTCCTGCCGCCGGCGGGGGGGGGTCCCCCGCCGTGCACGAGGGGGCCGGCCACAAGGGGGCCTGCACGAGAGTCCCGGAGCCCGGAGGCCCCGGGGCGCCCACGTGGGGTCTGGGCGTGGGGGCGCCACGCGCTCCATGGCAAAACCATCGATCCACACACACACACACACAACACACATACATACACACACATTATATATATATATAATATATATATATTATATTATAATATATATATGTATATATATTCCTTCTCGAATATTCTTATAAGGAAAACCCCCCCCCCCCGTACATAAATTCGGCCCCTCGGACGTGAAAGTCGAAAGTTCGGATTCGGACCCCCTCCAGGCCACCCTGCGCCGCTCGGCCGGGCCCACGAACGCTTCCCGGACGGTCCCGGGGAGACCCGAGACGGCCCAAGATCGCTCCGGGACGGCCCATGAGCGCTCACAGAGGGACCACACACGGCCCAAAAGGCTCCCAAGAGGTCCCAAGAGAGCTCAGAGAGGCTCCCCAAGAAGGCTTCGAGAGACTAGTTTCGTTAATTTCGTATAGTTTTTCCGAGTATTTGGCCGTCTCCGCTTTCTCCGCTTTCTGCACTTCACAACGGCCCCATAGGCCCCCAAAACCGCCCAAAGGAGGCACAAGAGGTCCCCACGACAGCCCCAGGACGGCCCAAGACGGCCTCAAGACTCTCCAACGAGCGCCCGGGACGAGCCCAGGAGGCCCCAAGACTCCCCCAACAGAAGCCGAAAAGGAGGAACATGACGCACCAAGAGGCCCCCGAGAGGCCCCAGACTCTCCCCAGACGCCCCAATCAGGTTTCAAGCCCCCGAGAGGCCCAAAAAATGCCCCCAGGGATCCCCAAAACAGCCCCCAAGACGGCTCAATAACGCACCCAAGGGTCTCCCAATGCGGCCCCAGGAAGCTACAGTCATTACCATTCTTCGGAAATAGATACGCTTCTACCTCATTTGTGCCCTGGGCTTCCACGAAGGCAACAATGAGTCGACAAGACGTGCAAGCTCCGCGGGCCCCCCTATGAGCCCTATGGACCCTATGAGCCCTATGCGCCCTACGACCCCTACGATCCCTATGAACCCTGCGGGCCTTATGAGCCCCATGAGCCCTTTGAGCCCTACGAGCCCTATGAGCCCGATGAGCCCTACGAGCCCTATGCGCTCTATGAGCCCTATGACCCCTACGAGCCCTATGAGCCCTATGAGCCCTATGAGGAGCCCTACGAGCCCCATGAGCCCTGTGCGCCCGATGATCCTTACGATCCGTGTGAGCCCCATGAGCCCTATGAGCCTTATGAGCCGTGTCAGCCCGATGAGCCCTATGAGCCCTATGAGCCCCGTGACCCCGGTGAGCCCTATGAGCCCTATGAGCCCTATGAGCCCCATGAGCCCCATGAGCCCTACGAGCCCTATGAGCCCTGTGAGCCCTATGGACCCACTGAGCCATATGAGCCCTATGAGCCCTACGAGTCCTTCGAGGCCTATTAGCCCCATGAGCCCTGCAAGCACTGTGAGCCCTATGGGCCCCAAGAGCCCTATGAGCCTGATGGCCCCTATGAGCCCTACGGGCCCTATGAGCCCTATGCGCCCTACGAGCCCTACGAGCCCTATGAGCCCTATGAGCCCTATGAGCCCTACGAGCCCTATGAGCCCCATGAGCCCTGTGAGCCCTACGAGACCTATGAGCCGAGTGAGCTCTACGAGCCCTTTGAGCCCTACGAGCCCTATGAGCCCTATGCGCCCTATGAGCCCAAGACGGCCCCAAGACAGCCCCAAGACAGCCGAAGACATGCCCAAGACAGCCAAAGAGAGTTCCAACAAGGCCGCAAGTCAGCTCTAATCCTGCGGTACCACTGCTCCCTTTCTGCATGTGCCCTCTGTGAGCTACATGAGCCACATGCTCCCCTATGCTGCTACATGACCCCATGAGCCCTACGAGCCCTGCACCGTCCTCCGGAAGTTCTCGGGCTGACGAGCCCTACAAACCGCACGCTGAAGTGGAGGCAGGACATGGCGAAAGAGCACTGCCAAGCCCGTCCGGTCAGGCCACATCCCTGCTCGCATCCATGCGCCTCTGCAGCGTCCTCGTACTTTACTTCGCCCCCCTTCTCCCCCTCTCTCTGCCTTCTCTACCTCCCTCGTGTGCTTCTCTGCAAATCCTTCTTCCGCACATTTGCTGCTCGCCCAATCCCAGTGGCCACTCGGCTCGAACTTCTTCCCCTTCGCGCTCTGCTGCGCTTGCGTTCCCCATGGCAGCAAACCCGCCCGCCAAACGCAAGCATCGATGTTCCACAGGTGGCGCGCCGCCTTTGACCACGATCGACGATGCAATTTTTGCGGCGTCGTGGGCAACTCTTTCGTCCACTTGCAGCGCCAATGGCGTTCCGTGCGGCGGAGCCCGCAGCATTTTGCTGCAGCGCTTGGCCGCGCATTGGACGGAGCCCGACCCACCGCCGCGCACGGATACCTCCTGGGCTCTTCGGAAGATTCGGACACTGGAGGCTGAGCTCGTCGCACTGCGCGCGGGCGACGACGCCGATGCCGACCTTCCTTGCGTAGACCCCATCCTCGCCATCGAGGACGCGCCAGCGACGTTTCCCATCGCTGACGAGCCCCCTGCTGCGGACGCCGAGGCCTCGTCACCGGAGGGCCCTGGCCCTGCCAGAGAACCACCCTGGCGGCCAGACCCGGACTTCCAGGACTTTGCAGACAACCTTCTCCGGGACGCATCGGCTGCGTTGTCCGTGTGGACTCGCATGGACCAGCGCGCCGACGTGGTCACCATGTACCACGCGTACGACGAGCTTCGCTCCAGACCGGCTTGCACCGAATCCCACGCGCTGTGGTGGCTGTCCTTGCTGCACATCGTGCCTCGCCGTCGGCCTGTTTGCGCCGCCCTAGCGGCGCTGGCCGCGGCCTCCACCGAGCCAACAGAGGCCAACGCACTCGCCATGGCAGCAGCTGTCCGCGCCTACCCCGTGAAGGAGACTCGCTGGGACACGTCGCGCCCAGTGGGGGGGGCACACCCGTTCTAGACCAACTCCTGCGCAGCCCCACGGGCACGCACAGCCTGCTCGACCACGCCGCCGCCACTGCGGACCTGCAGCTCGAGGCTAGAACACCGCGAGCCCTCGACCTCACCCTCGAAACGTCGAAGACGAAACTCCCCGTCTTGCACGTGGGGTGCAAGTACACTCGGGGACACCATCTGCGGCTTATAGACGCCCTGGCTTCCAGGACGGTCGACACGGAATGGTCCGCCGAGGACTGGGACACTATCGCGCGCCATCTCCCTGGAACCGCCGAGGGCGCTGCCGAGCTCGGCATTCTGAACTTCGCCGCGGCGCGCCGGCACCTGGAGCGGATTAATGGCCGCTTCGGCCCAGGACACAAACCGCTCCGACTGCGGGACCTCACAATGGCTTTCTGCCTGCGTCCGCGCCTGCCCAAACTGCACAAGGACGACGGCGTGCCGTTCGCGTAGACGCGACTGCTGACCGCCCCGCCACAGGGCCGCCTCGCCGCCTCGCGCTCCTCCTCCTCTCCTCTTACACTCTCCATGCTGTACTCCGCCTTCTCCGCCATGCTTGCGCCTCTCCCGCCCCCGCCAGTCCCAAAAGTAATCCTACCCAACATTTGAAAAATCATGGTGATCCCCCATGAGCCCTGTGAGCCCTATGAGCCCTATGCGCCCTATGAGCCCTATGAGCCCTATGCGCCCTATGAGCCCTATGAGCCCCATGAGCCCTATGAGGAGCCCTACGATCCCTATAAGTCCTATGCGCCCTATGATCCTTCAGATCCGTGTGAGCCAAATGAGCCCTATGAGCCTCAGAACCGCGTGAGCCCCATGAGCCCTATGAGCCTTATGAGCCGGGTCTGCCCGATGTGCCCTATGAGCCCTATGAGCCCCGTGACCCCGGTGAACCCTATGAGCCCTATGAGCCCAATGAGCCCCATGAGCCCCACGAGCCCTATGAGCCCTATGAGCCCTATGGACCCACTGAGCCATATGAGCCCTATGGGTCCTACGAGCACTACGAGCCCCATGAGCCCCACAAACACTGTGAGCCCTATGCGCCCTATGAGCCTGAAGACCCCTTATGAGCCCTATGAGCCCTATGAGCCCTATGAGCCTTACGAGCCCTACGAGCCCCATGAGCCTAGGAGCCCTATGAGCCGTACGAGCCCTATGAGCCCCATGAGCCCTGCAAGCCCTACGAGCCCTACGAGCCCTGTGAACCCTATGAGCCCTATGCGCCACATGAGCCCTATGAGCCCTATGCGCCCTATGAGCCCTATGAGCCCCATGAGGAGCCCTACGATCCCTATAAGTCCTATGCGCCCTATGACCCTTATGATCCGTGTGACCCAAATGAGCCCTATGAGCCTCATGAGCCCTATGAGCCCTACGAGCCCTATGAGCCATATGAACCCTATGAGCCCTTCGCGACCTATTACGCGCCAGCACTATGGGCACTATGACCCCTCTGAGCCCTATGAGCCCTATAAGCTTTACCAGCCCTGCGAGCCCTATGAGCCCTACGAGCCCTGGGAGCACCCAGAGCCCTATGAGCCCTACGCGCCCTGTGAGCCCTATGAGCCCACTGAGCCTTACGAGCCCTATGAGCCCTATGAACCCACTGAGCCCTATGAGCCCCGTGCCCCCGGAGAGCCCTATGAGCCCCATGAGCCCTATGAGACGCATGAGCCCTATGAGCCCTATGAGCCCTATGAGCCCTATGAACCCTACGAGCCCTACGAGCCCTATGCGCACTATGAGCCCTATGAGCCCTATGCGCACTATGAGCCCTACGATGCCTATGGGCCCACTAAGCCCTATGAGCCCTACGACCCCTATGAGCCCTATGTGCCTTTTGAGACCTATTACGTGGCAGCCTTATGAGCACTATGAGCCCTATGATACATATGAGCCCTATGAGCCCTATGACCCCTATAAGCCTTACGAGCGCTGTGACCCCTATGAGCCCTACGAGCCCTATGAGCCGTGGGGACCCTATGAGCCCTATGAGCCGTGTGAGACCTATGATATCTACGAGACCTCTGAGCCCCACGAGCCCAACGAACCGTATGAGCCATACGAGCCCTATAGGCCCTATGACCCCTGTGAGCCTCATGAGCCCTATGAGCCCTACGAGCCCTGTGCGAACTACGACACCTAGGAGCCCTGCGAGCCCTACGAGCCCTATGAAGCCACCAGGCCCTATGAGCCCTATGAGCTCTATGAGCCCTACGAGCCCTATGACCCCCATGAGCCCTACGAGCCCTGCGAGCCCTATGCACCCTATGAGCCCTAGGACCCCTATGAGCCCCACGAGCACTATGAGCCCAACGAGCCCTACGAGCCCCTGTGAGCCCCATGAGCCCTACGACCCCTATGATCCCTATGGCCATATGCGCCTTCTGAGCCCTGTGAGCCCTATGAGCCCTGGCTGATTCCGCAGCCCGCACGGCTCAAACCATGAGCGCGACTCCGAGATCCGTGCCCCCACCGGCCGGACGGCGCGGTAGACCAGCCGCGGCCACACTGACGTGCTCCGTCTGCGGAGTGGCCAAAACCTACTCCGACTTCGCCACGAGGCGCCTACACACGGGAGATCATACTTGCCGAGAGTGCGCCGCCGACAACCAACGACAAAGCCCGACAACATTCACGTGCTCCAGATGCGGCGTGGCGCAGCCAAGGGATGCATTTTCGAACGCCCAGCGCGATGCACCTGCGAGTGTGCGGGCGTGCTCAGTGTGTATTGGCTCCGGTCCATCAGGGGGGCGACCTCGAACCACCCACGACCTGGGCCCTCAAAACCATTCTTGCACGCACTGTGGCGCCCTCCTTTTCGCACATGAGGTACACGGCTTCTGCTGCAGCGGCGGCAAATACGTCGTCGACTTCGATATGTTCTTCCCTCGACCCGGCCCCGACCTCCTCCGACTCTTCAGCACCACTTGGACCTACAAGGACGCCGCTGGAAGGCCCGTCCATGACCCTACTACGAATGCCCCTCGGTTGACGAGTTTTTCAGCTCACTCACGACGATTCAACAACATGTTCTCACTGGCGATGCACGAAGTGCAAAGCTCCACTCAGATCAGAGAGCTGCGCTTCGGGAACGAGCTGAGCCCGTCAAACATCCGCATCCACGGGACCATGTACCGAAGAGTGTTCAACCCAGACGTGGTGACGCCCCTACGGTACTTGCTCATCGACCCTGCCGAGCGCGCGTCCACTGGCGCAAAGATGGGACTACCCGGACACTTGCTGCGACGTTTAGAGACCCTCATCCTCGAACAGAACCCCTACATGCAATCACTCCAGCGCGTCTTCAACACCGCGCGGAGCCCCCAGGAGGTGGCCATCCGTTTGCAGCACCGCCCCGCCGTAGCCGAGGTCGCTGCTCTCGTCGACGACACAGACAACATGCCTCGCGAACCTCGCGCCGTTCTTTTTCGCCTCAGGTCTGACGCGGAGCCATGCTACATCCACCCCCTCAACGCACTGTACGAACCCTTGAGCTACCCACTCTGGTTTCCCCGCGGCGGCCGCGGCTGGAGCCCGGACTTACGCTTGGCGAACGGCTCCTCCATATCACAAATGTGGTGGTACCGGCAGCAGATTCTTCGCTTGCCACACCTCCATCTGTGCGGTCGGCTGCTCAACGAATGGCTCATCAACATGTACTGCCGCATGGAGGACGAGCGACTGTCTCTCATACGTCGGGAGCAGGCCGCGCGCACAGCAACCCGAAACCAGTTGTGCGAAGTCCTCGCCAACGAACGCCCCGACAGCACCACCATCGGCCAAAAATATTACCTGCCCAGCAGCGTGCCTGGCTCCCCGCGCCATTTGCGTCGCCTACGCACCGACGCAATGGAGTTGGCTCGCAGACTCGGATGGCCCACCTTTTTCATCACCCTCACTTGCAACCCCACGTGGCCGGACATTGTCGCGGCGCTGTCGCCAGGGCAAACTGCGGCGGACCGGCCCGACATTTGCGCGCGAGTTTTTCACGGCCGACTCGAGAAGA
>CAUYUJ010009402.1:208455-243544 GCA_963575745.1 Prorocentrum cordatum | reverse complement strand
GCTGACATTCCGCCCATGGGACTTCCTGTCAATTTGATGGCCGCACAGCCCGTCACAGCAGGCTGGCGCATTGCACTCACATCGAATGGTCTGCGCATGGCACGTCCCATCCGTGCGGTCGCGCTGGCAGGCGCTGCTCTCAGAAAAGGGCTGATCGAGCCTTATTCTTCCTCTTGTGCGCCGTAGCCGCATGCGTGATGCAGTCGACGACACGCTTGAACGCCACCCGCATGTCCAAGTCGGTGGACTCGTCAGGCTGCGTGAGTCCTGCCGCCTCCAACGCCTCCCGCAGCTCGGCGGATTCAATGAGGTCGATGCCGATATCCGCGTCTTTCCTGGCGGCTTCCTCGGCGAGGACCTGCATCTGGCCCGCGGGAAGAATGGCGGTGGAAGCAACTCCTCCTCCTTCTTCTCCAGCAGGGGTCGCGGGAGCAGGGGCAGCAGCGGGCGCCTGCGCCGCCGGCGGCTTCGCCTGGGGAAGCTCATGGAGCCTCCCGAAGACTTTGGCCGCCGTCTCCAGCTCCGCCTGGAGGCTGGGGTCCAAGCCGAGCTCCACGGCCAACTCGCCAAGCTGCTGGACGTTGACAGCGCACTTCGGCAGCAGTTCATGGAGCGCGGGCTTGCCAGCAGTGGGCGGAGGGGCTCGGTCGGCGCCCAAACGCTGGACCTCCGCCTCCAGCCGCGCGACTTCGGCATCTGCCTCGGCCAGGGAGTCCTGGAGCACCGTCTGCTTGGCAACCAGCTCGTCGATGACCGGCTGCTTATGAGCGTGCTCCTCGCGAAGGCGCTTGGCCCTGGCACGGGAGTTCCGCAGCCTCGTGGTGAGGGAGGTGACCTGATCCTCCAAGGGGCGCTCGGCGTCGAGCTCCTTGCCCAAGCGCTCCTTCTCTTCGGTGAGGGACTTGACCTGCACCAGGTCAGAGGCCACGGAGGATCCATCATAGACCTTAAGGAGCTCATTGATCTTCTTGCTGCGGTCACGCTTGACCTGCTTCTCCGACGGGTCAGCGGTACCTCCGTTGTCACCAGTGGGAGCCCCATGAGGGTGCCCACTGTCCAATCCGACGCCCGCCCCAGCAGCAGAAGCACTCCCCCCAGCAGCAGCACCCCATGAGGGAGGCGACTGGGCGACCGTGAGCTTCTTGACCATGGCCTGGAGGTCGGCAAGCTGCTCAGCCATGGGGGCGGTGTCTGATTTACCCTTAAATGCCTTCGGTGAGCCCGTGGACATGGTCGCAGGGTTCCCTTTGGGCGGTTCGGGACCACCGTAACAGACTCCTTTATGTAGGTTGCATGTGGAGCACTGCTTGAGGTCGCCACGGTTGATCCACGGCGTGCCGTCCCAGCAGCGAGGCGGCGCGACATGGCGGCGCCGTGACGGATGTAAGGCCAGCCAGGCCGCAGTAACCGTTTATAGTCCACGAACCCCGGGGACGCCACCCAGGAAGCCCAGAAGTCCAAACTTGGCTCGTAGGAGAGAAATAGCCCTTCCCAATTATTCTACCCCTGCAGACCCGACTTGAGCCAAAATGGCTACGGAAGGAGGAGGAGGACGACGAGGAGGAGGAGAGGAGGACAGAGGATGATGATGATGATGATGATGATGAGGAGGAGGAGGAGGAGGAGGAGGAGGAGGAGGAGGGAGAAGAGGAGGTGAGGAAAAGGAGGAGAGAAGGCGGAGGAGGAGGAGGAGGAGGGCAGGAGGAGAAGGAGGAGGAGGAGGGGGAGGAGGAGAATGATGGGGGAGGGAAGAGAATAATGATGCTGATGCTGATGATGATATGATGTGATGATGATGATATGATGATGATGATATGATGTGCTGATTCTGATGATGATATGATGAATGATGAGGATGATGATGAATGGATAAGATGATGATGATGATGATGATGATGATGATGATGATGATGATGATATAGGCGATGTGAGATGATGAGGATGATGGATGATGTGATGATGATGATAATGATGATGATGAATGATGGATGATGATGATGATGATGAGGATGCTGAATGAGGATGATGATGATACGATGACGCTGCTGCTGATGCTGATGCTGATGATGGTGGCTGATGCTGATGAATGATGATGATGAATATGATGATATCATGATATGATGATGCTGATGATGATGATGATGATGATGAGAAGGAGGAGGAGGAGAAGGGGGAGGAGGAGGAGGAGGAGGAGGAGGAGGAGGAGGAGGCGTTGGAGGAGAAGGAGGTCTGGGAGGAGGAGGGAGGAGGAGAAGGAGGAGGAGGAGGAGGGAGGAGGATAATGAAGGATGAGGGAGGAGGAAGAGGAAGGAGTTGGTAGGACGAGGGAGAATAGGGAGCATAAGAGGATGATGCTGATGGTGGTCATGATGGTGATGATGATTATGTGGATGATGATGCTGATGATGATGATGATGATGATGATGTTGGCAATGATGATGCTGATGATGATGACGATGCTGATGATGATGATGATGCTGTTGCTGATGCTGATGATGGTGCTGCTGCTGATGATGATGATGACGATGATGCTGCGGATGATGATGGTGACGATGGTAATGATGAGGATGATGGTGATGATGATGATGATGATGATGATGCTGATGATGATGATGATGATGCTTATGAGGATGATGATGGTGATGGAGATGATGATGATGATGATGATGATGATGATGCCGATGATGCTGGAGGTGCTGCTGCTGATGCTGATGCGCCTGCTGCTGCGGATGATGACGGTGATGATGATTATGATGATGCTGATGATGATGATGATGATGATGATGAGTATGATGATGATGTTACTGATGATGGTGGAGACGGTGTTGATGTTGATATTGATGTTGATGTTGCTGATGATGGTGATACTGATGGCGATGTTGATGTTGTTGTTGATGATGACGATGGTGGCGATGGTGATAGTGATGGCAATGGTGATGAGATAGGTGATGATGACAATGACGACGACGGTGGTGGTACCGGTGATGGCTATGATGATGCTGATGATGATAGTGATGATGATTGCGTTGCTAGCGATGGTGACGGTGAGGTTGGCGATGGTGCTGCTGATGATGATGACGATGATGATGCGGATGATGATGGTGAGGATGATGCTGCTGATGATGATGATGATGATGATGATGATGATGATGATGATGATGCTGATGCTGATGCTGATGCTGATGGCCAACCATTGAACCAATCGCACCCGGCGGCCATGGGTGAGGCAAATACGTCTGCTCCGCCCCCTTCTCGCACAACTCTGGAGAAATTGAGCGATGGCCTGCCTACAGTCACTTCTGCAGGGCAGGAGCGACTGGCGTGCGCACACGAGGTGAACAGAAGGCGCCTGATGCCTGTCGGGCGTGCTGACTCTGTCCAGCCCATCCGAACCGCCTCCGTTTGGAATGATCGTGATGGTGACGACGACGACGAGGACACTGCTGAAAATGACGGTGATTGTGATGATAATTGCGGGTTTGCTATCTGACGTCCTCTCCGTTTCTCTATGTCTTTCTCTCTCGTTCTCTCCCAATGCTGAATTACGGAATCTTTGACATCGGGATACCGGTCCCAAATTCAAACAGTACGTGTGTGCCAACTGCCGTATGGTGTACCTGTCTCTCGTATCATGTGGGTTGTGCTTCGTTGTCCTTCCAGAGCTGTCGTATCTGAAAATCCTGAAGTTGTCGTACCCATTCTTGTGCGTCAGCCCTTCACCACGTTGAAAGTGTGATGGCGCCACTGTGCAACCCAGCTGGGGCTCTGGCAGATGATGGCTGGTGCGCCACGCCTTCCAGGGTCAGATAGGTATGTGCCAACCAGACTACTGCAGTCTACAAAACTATACATTTGACTGCTGTCCTGGCCTCGTCTCCTGGCCTCTCCGAGGAGGGGACAGGGAAGGAGGACCATGAGAGACAGAGAGGAGGCAGAGGAGCAGGAGGAGGAGGGGGAGGAGGGAGGAGGAGGAGGGAGGAAAACTATGAAAATAAGGAGGGGGAAGACAGAGTATGCGGAGGGGTGAGGAAAAGGAGGAATGGGGAGGTGGAGGGAGGAGGAGGGAGGAGGAGGGAGGAGGGTGAGGAGGAGGGAGGAGGACAAAGAGAAAGGAGGGGAAGACGGAAGAGGAAGGAGGGGAGAAAGAGAAAGAGAAGGAAGAGGATGATGAGGAGGAGGATGAGGGGGGAGAAGGAGAAAGGCGGAAAAAGCAGGAGGAACATAAGTAGGAGGAGGAGGAGGAGGAGGAGGAGGAGGAGAGGAAGGAGGAGGGAGAGGAGGAGGGGGAGGAAGGGGGGGGGGACACTCCCTGGCCCCCATGGGATGGCGTGGGTGGCCCCGCTCCTGCTTGGCGAGGGTGTCGGCGTTGCGCACCTCGGCGGCTCGGGTTTGCGGGCGTGCGGACGTGCCCCTTCCCCGCCTCCTCACTTGCCGCAGTCTTCTCAGGCTGCTGAGTTCACGGCACTGGCTGCTGCTGGTGTCAATTTAGATGGGCCAGCGACTCTTTTCTCGGATTGTGCGTCGGTTATTTCTGTGTGTTCCAGGGCGCCTCGGGACCGCCTGGGGGGGCATAGGGCCTACGCGGGCTCGGTCCTGGAAGCCTTCGCGGGTGCTGGCCCCCTCCTCCAGGGCCTGGTCAAAGTCGCCGCGCACAAAGCTGTAGATGAAGCAGGAATTTCTGCTCAGGAGGCTTGGCGGAGGGCAGGTAACTTTCATGCCGACCTTGCGGCTAAGCGGGGCGCAAGTGTCCATCCCCAAGCCGACCCTGTCGTCCTGTCTCGCGTCGAGCGTGAGATCAGGATTGCGAAGGCTGTCATCCTCTTGGCAGCCAAGCTCTTGCCGCGCTGGCCGCGGCTCGACTTATCTGGCGTTCAATTCATCAAGCCCCAGGCCCCACCAGCTCAGACGTCGAAGACGCCCCACGAGTGGTGTTGGTCTGGGGAGTTTTGGCAGTGCAGCACGTGTCTGAAAGGCAAGCGAGGTCAGGCGCGCCCAGCGCCTGGCCACTGTGTAGTGCCTCCCCGCCTGTGCCCGAGCCTCCTTGAGAAGTTCAACCATCTTTGTGCGTTGTTGGACTGCACGGACGGCTCTTTCCTCTGTATCTGCCGTCGGTGCGGCTCTTACAGCACAGGCGGCCGCGTCAAGAAGCTGGGTGAACCCTGTTCCTGTAAGAAGACAGGGGCAGGACTTACGGCCTGGAACTATGTAATCCAAGGCCGACACCCACAGCAGATCAAGAGGGAGAAGAACGTACAGTTTTTGCCCTCTCCCTGGACTGTGCTGTAAGGAGAGGCGGTCCCCACTCGTTGGGGGTCAAGCAGAGGTCGAGCGTTAAAAAAATCCTCCTCCCTTCCTCCTCCTGCACCACCTCCTCCTCCTCCTCCCCCTCCTCCTCCTCCTCCTCCTCCTCCTCCTCCTCCTCCTCCTCCTCCTCCTCCCCCTCCTCCTCCTCCTCCTCCACCTCCTACTCCTCCTCCTCCTCCTCGCGACCATCAACCTCTCCCCCACCCGCCCTCCTCCTTGTCCTTCTCAAAGCATTTCCCCCCTTCTCCATCACCTCCTTCTCCACCTCTCATCCTCCTCCTCCTCCTCCTCCTGTTTCCTCCTCTCCTCCTCCTCCACCTCCTCATACTCCTCCTCCTTCCCTCCTCACTCCTCCTCTGCCTGCTCCTCCTCCCTCCTCCTCTCCTCCTCCTCCTCCTCCTCCTCCTCCTCTCCCCTCTTCCTCCTCCGGCACCACCTCCTCCTCCTCCTTCCTCCTCCTCCTCCTCCTCCTCCTCCTCCTCCTCCTCCTCCTCCTCCTCCTCTCCTCCTCCTCCTCCTCCTCTCCCCTCTCCCTCTCCACCTCCTTCTCCTCCCCCTCCTCCTCCTCCTCGCTCCACCAACCACCTCCTCCCCCACCTCCCTCCTCCTTGTCCTTCTCCTGTCCCTCCCTTCTCCACACCTCCTTCTTTCTCCACTCATCTCCTCCCCTCCTCCTCCGCCGCCTCCTCCTCCTCCTCCTCCTCCTCCTTCTCCTGTGCCTCACTCCTCCTCCACCTCCTCCTAATCCTTCCTTCTTCCTGTCCTCCTCCACTTTCCTCCTCCACGACCTCCGCCTTTTCCTCCACCTCCCCATTCCTCCGTCCGTTCCCTCCCTCATCCTCCACCCTCTCCTTCTCCAATCCTCCTCCCCTCCCCCTCCCCCCCCTCTCCCCCATTTTCCCCTTGCTCCCACCCCCAGCCGTTACTTCTCCCTCCCCTTCCCCGCTCCCCCTCTTCTCCCCTATAATCCCCCTCTTCTTCCTCTTATCACTCTCCTCCTCCTCTCCTCCTCGTCCTCCCTCCTCCTACTCCTCCTCCTCCTCCTCTCCTCCCTGCCTGCCTCCGCCTCCTTCCTCCTCCCTCCTCTCCTCCTCTCTCCTCCTCCTCCTCCTCCTCCCTCCTCCTCCTCCTCCTCCTCCTCACTCCCCTTCCCCTCCTCCTCCTCCTCCTCCTCCTCCTCCTCCTCCTCCTCCTCCTCCCTCATGAACCATAACCCTTTGTCGACTGGCAGGAAGGCGTCGGAGGCTGTCGGCCCAAGAAGATTATGTCGATTCACTCCTCGGCTCTTATACGTCCCCCTGCTGGCCCTGGTCTGCGTGCTGTGTGGCTGGTGCGCCGCGTGCCGTGCCGTTCGGTGCCGGACGCCGTGCTCGGTGTTGCCTGCTGTATTTGTGTGCCCCCCCCCCCGCCATGCCGAGTGCCGTGTCGAGAACCGCGCTGTGGCCATGCCGTGGGTGACGCCCGCTTTTGGGGCGGGGTACCAAACAACCGCGACCTGGACAGCCCTGCCGGGGTCGGCCGCGTCTGGTCGGACGTTTCGTGCTGCACCTGCCGCGTGCCACCTTGCGTTCCGTTCAGACTCTCCGCGTGCAGGCGGGCGTTCGGAGTCGCGCCCTTGCAGCGCGCTTTCCTCGCCCTCCCTTCCCCGTGCGTCTGTCGTTCGGGGGGGGGCGGGCTGCAACAGTGGCTCCGTCCGCCTGCGCGGCGCGCCACCGCGTGTCGCGCATCGTCGGCGCGACGACGCGCGGGACGACAAAGCGACGGCCAGTGAGAAGGATGAAAAAGTGCGGGCAATTTTTCAAAAATCACTGAACGCATCCCAGTGCGACCCTACCTAGGATTTGGAGCCCCTTGGAAAGCAGCATTCGTAGTAACAGTAAAGCTAAGCTAAAGCTAAGCTAAAGCTAAGCTAAAGCTAAGCTAAAGCTAAGCTAAAGCTTAGCTGAAGCTAAGCTAAAGCTAAGCTAAAGCAAAGCTAAAGCTAAGATGACGCTAATCTAAAGCTCAGCTAAAGCTGAGCTAAAGCTTAGCTAAAGCTTAGCTAACTCTAAACTGAAGCGAAGCTAAAGCTAAGCTAAAGCGAAGCGGAAGCTAAGCTGCAGCTAAGCTAAAGCTAAGATGAGCCTAAGCTACAGATAAGGTAAAGCTAAGGTAAAGCTAAGCTAATGCTAAGCTACAGCTAAGCTAAGCTAAGGTAAAGCTAAGGTAAAGCTAAGCTAGAGCTGAGCTAAAGCTAAGCTAAAGTTAAGATAAAGCAAAGCGAAAGCAAAGCTGCAGCTAAGCAAAAGCTAAGCTTAAGCTAAGCTAAAGCTAAGCTGAAGCCAAGCTAAAGCTAAGCTAAAGCTAAAGCTAAGACTAAAGCTAAAGCTAAAGCTAAAGCTAACGCTAAAGCTAAAGCTGAAGCTGAAGCTAAAGCTAAAGCTAAGCTAAAGCTAAGCTAAAGCTAAAGCTAAAGCTACAACTCCCAGGCAACTGGGGGAACCACTCCCGGCGGATACTGGGGGGACCGCCCGGGCCGGTTCCCACTGCCCGGCCCTTTAAGCCAAGAGAGTAAGAACCCTTCTAGGCAGAGCCTAGGTGGGGAACTCTTCGCAGGCGCACGGGCGCCCTTGTCAAATTTGAGCGTGCGTGGCGCGGGCGGGGCACCCAGGAGCGAGCCGCTCACGGTCCTGGCTCGCCTTCCTGGGGCCCGCCTTCCCCGCGCCCTGCGGCCGCGCGCTCGCCGCGGGCCTCGCGGCCACGGTCCCGCGCCTCCTCCAGGGGCCCGAAACCGTGGACCCTGGCCACGCTCACCAGCGACGGCAGGATCAGCGCGGCTCCGTCGCCCAGGCGCCGGCGCGAGGCCTCGCCCGCGCCTGGCCCACGGCCGCCTCCACTGGGCACTGGCGGCTGGGGCCTGCCAGCAGCACCGCTGGACGCACCTGGTTGGGCCTCCTGGTCAGGCGACTCGTCGACGCCGAGCCTCGCCGCCCAGCGCGCCCTCGTGGCCGCCGAGGGCGGCGCCAGCTCGCCGATGGCCTCCTAAGACCCAGGCAGCACCCTCATGCCCAGGTTGCGCCGCGCATGGGCCCGCAAGCCCGTCCTGACCCGCTGCTCTGCCCCGCTGCACTCGCCCCGAAGCCCCTCCCGGGCCATCTTGGGGGCACGTGCATGCATGTAGCACGCTGCGCAGACTTGGAAGGGCTCGGCTCGGCTGCGCAGACTTGGAAGGCCTCGGCCCCTCCATGAGCTGATGTCCGTGGACCGCCCACGGCCTCTCACCGCTGCCTTCGGGCGCAGGCGACACCTCAGCCACCGCGCCCTGCAGCACCTGGCTCTCCGCAGGCTCGGCCTCGGCATCTGCGCTGCCGCCGCGTTGGCCTGAGCCCGCTCCAGCTGCAGCCTCCGCGCGACGCGGCGCATGGCATCGCCCGCCGACTCGCCCGCTAGCGGATGCTGCTCGACAGGCGCGCTGGCCAGCGGGGCCGCTGCAGGCCGCTCGCGGGGTGCCACCCCATCGGCCGCGCCCTTGGCCCGAGTGTTGGGAAGGAGGGCGAGTGCCCCTTCCTCTCAGGGCCGCCGAGGGGCAGGCCGCGCCGGGGGCCGAGCTCGAGGCCGCTGCCGCCGCCAGCGCCGCAGCCCCTGCTGCCGCCGCCAACCCAGCTCCGCTGCCCGCCGCGCTCGCCGCAGCCGCCTCGCCCTGTGGCCAGCCGATGTCGCCGAGGTCGATCTCCTCCAGCGCCTCAGTCGGCCAGCAGTCGCGGAGGCCCTGCCCCACGACGCAGACCTCGATCTCCGACGCGAAGCGGCCCGCCTCACGAGCTCTTTCCAGCAGGCCCTCTAGCACCAGGACGTCCCCGTCGGATGCCGCCTGCAGGGGCGCTCCCTCCTTGGCCCGCTTGTCGGCGATCACGTTGCCGTCCCGCTCCAGCGCCGTGACCGCGCCCATGTGGACCGCCTCCTGCGAGGAATAAGCAGGGATGTGCTTCGCCGTGATCCCCTCGGCCGCATCGCCAACCCTGGCCCATAGATGGGCGCGCAGCAAGGTAGCCCCTGCGCTCCGATGGAGTTTCTTGATGCAGTCGACCGTGCCCTTGCAGTCGCTGGGGGGGGGGGGGGGGGCGAAGTTGCCCATAATCTGAGCGAGCGCAAGGGCCGCCGCATAGTCCCCGCCCGCCCTCGCAGACTGGTTGGGCAGCAACTCTGGAGGGACCGCCCCCCAGGCTTGCGCCAGCACCTGGACGCTACCAAAGATCATGATGACGGACCGGCCCGCGCTGCGCAGCGAGGGGGACCTCCCGTGAATGCAGGGGCCGTCTGTGCAGAGCAGCGCGCCGTCGGGCACCACCATGGGGCTCTCCCAGCCCACGCGTCGCCACTCCCAGCTCGGCTGCCAGTGCAACCTCCTTAGCAGAGCAGATGCGTCCACGAACAGCTCCTGAGCGAAGAGCCCTCCGAACTGCGGCCCCATGCTGTTGGCCTGCTCAGCAGCCGCCTTGAGCCCAGGCGCTGGCCAGGCCTGCCAGGCGGGGTGCTCGAAGTGGCGGTGGTGGACCGCCCCCTCGGCAGCCTGGCACAGCAAGCACCTCGGGCTGATGCCTGCCTTGCGCCTGGCGAGCCGCGCCTGCGGCCAGTGAGCCAGCGAGACCAGCCAGCGCAAGCAGCCCTTGTGGTGGCCAGTCCAGGTCCCGGAGGTAGCGCGACCCAGGAGCTCGTTGACGGGCCTCCAGGCAAGCTGCCGCCTCCAAGGCCAGAGAGACCCAGGGCGGGCTCTAGCCTCTTTAAGGGCAGCCGCCTTCCGAGTCGCCTCTCGGGCCCGCTCAGCCAGGGGCACGGGCGAGACGATGCAGACCTCGAACTCGAGCCCCTGCTCATCCTGGGCGCGGGCACCCCACGACGTCAGCTTCCATCCAATGCGCTGCAAGGTGAGCACCAGCGCCGCAATAGGGTCACGAACCGCCGACCAAGGCCGCTGGCATCGCCGGAGCATCTCCGCGTCCGCCAGGCATGCCTGCACAGCGGTTTGCCAGGCCTGGCGCGTCCAGGTCGCACTGCAGAAGGCTTGGGCTGGCAGCCCAGTCGCGATGACCAGAGGGTCCTGCCTGCAGCTCCTCGGGGTGCACTGCAGCGCAAAGCTCTACGCAGCTCCAGGGGGCAGGCGGCCCGCGCTCTTAGCCGCTGCCACCCTCAGAGCTCGCATCCTGACAGGCGGCGCTCCAAAGGTCGCCGAGCCCCAGAGGGCCTTGACAGTCGGCCCCCCACGCAGCACCCTGGCTCGCCGCAGGCCAGGCCCGAAGATGCGCGCGAGGCGGGACGCCTGGCGGAGGGCCGCCATCTCACACGCCGCCTGCGTAGACGCACGGCGGCGCCTTCCAGCCGCGACGCCCCCGCCCAAGTCGCGCTGGCCAGACGCAGAGGCCGCGGAGGAGAGAGGCCAGCCCGCCCGCGCCAGCAGGTCCCCATGCAGCTCCGCCGACGAGGCCATAACCTGGGCCTTGCCCCAGCTGATGGGCAGCCGCTTGTCGCTCAGCATCTGGACCACGCCATTCGCAAACTGGGCGATCTGTCGCACTAGATTTTCCTCGTGCCAATGCCGTGCCCCGCCGCATCGTCGATCATGTTGGCCACTCTGCCCACCTGCAGGAGCGAGCGTCCACGAAGTAGCAAGTCGAACAGCATGAGCCTCGCGAGAGTCGTGGCACACGAGCAGCCTGTAAACATTGAGCCTGCTGCGCGGATCTCCTTACTGACCGCGCCGTCGGCAGTGGCTCGCCTGGGGCCCGCGCAGGCGACGCGCAGGGCCTTGACCAGCCCCGCGCTGAAGCCGTTGGCCTCCGCCGCCTCACGAAGCAGGTCGTGGCCGATCCACTCGTAGAACTTGCTGATGTCGAAGTAGACCGAGGCGCCCTCGAAACCTCTGGCTCTGGCAAAGCCGAGGTAGAGGTTGTGCAGGTAGGCAGCCCTGTCGCAGCTGGTGTCCAAGCTAACGCCCCAGATCTCAAGAATCTGGCGTTCATGCTCCCAGCTTTCGCAGTAACTCCTGCGAGTCCGCCCCCAGAGTCTCAGCCAGAAGGCCATCTGGCCGATGGGCCTTCTGCCACCATCAGTTGCCGAGGAAGACGATCAGGGTGGTGAACAGCCCCGAGGGCATGGGGTCGCGCTCCCAGGCCGCGAGCACCTCCGCCACGCGAGCGTCAAAGGGCTTGTCCACGAGCAGCAGGAGCCTTGTGTGGAAGGCGTCCAAGCCCAGGGCGGTCCGCTTGGGGAAGGTCTTGGCCACCGCCAGCACCTCCTCCACCGAAATGGCGGGCAACTCCATGACGACCTGCCACTCGGAAGGCGGGATGGGTGGCCTGGTGCCGCCGCCTCCTTCAGGCTCACTGGCGCCACGCCTGTCCTGTCAAAGGCGCTTTCATTCCCTCAGGGTCTGGTCCAGCGCCGCTTGCCCGACCATCGGCGCGCGCGGGAACTCGGGCACTGCGTCAGACGTCACCGACGGAACCTCCCCAGCAGGCGGCTTGCTGACCGCGTGCGCCACTCGTCCTCGACCAGCCAGCGCGTCGTCCACGAAGTCGCGCCATCGCTTGCGGGCTGCCTGGGCATCCGAGCGGACATGATGGGTAGTTGCCGCCTCAATGGCCCCCAGGAAGAAGCAGCCATTGTTCGAGGACGCCCTCACCTCCTCCAGCAACAGCCGCATGTTCGGGACGGAGAACATCTTGCAGGCCTGCTGGATGAAACTCAGCACCAGCGAGACGGCTGCTGCTTCCAGGTGGCTCACGTGGGCCATTCGCCCATGACCTGGCGCCTCCTGCGCAGCGGCTGAGGCCAACTGCTTCGCCAACCGACCAGCGAGATCCGGTGCCGTGTCACCGGGCTGACCTGACGAGCCGTCTCTATCCTCTGCAAATCCCTTAGAGACTTCTTGACGCGGCGGACCTCGAGCACGCCCTCTGAACTGGTCGCTGGCTTCGCCCAAGTCCAGGAGATCGATCAGGTGCTGCTCCGCCACTTCGTAGAACTCCCTCACCGCCTCATCGGGGAGTCCTTGCTCGTCCGTTAGCGGGGCCTTCCAGCGCGCGCCCTCCGCGGCGACCAGCTCCGCCGCCCTGGTCTCTGAGGGCACCTCCGACTCGATGTCGAAGCGCCGAGGCGCCTGCAGCGCCCAGACCTCCGACGGCGCGCCCAGGTGGGCAAACGAAAGGCGCACGGGGACGTGGGGGTGCAACGCAAGAAGCCGAATCGCCTCCACCGTCGGCCCAAGTGCCGCCAGCGCCGCCGAAACCACGAAGAAGTCGTGCTTCCTGTTCAAACACGTCGGGTGCTCGGGCTCGAGGATCGCGCCTCCGACAGCGCGCGGCCACCATCTCCTGCGGCTCGAGGTCCCAGTCGCCTCCGACAATGCACGGCTCACTCAGGCCGTTGAGGAACTCCTGCAGCGCCCCCAGCAGCTCCAGGCTCAGCACCGCCAGGCGGGCCGAGTGCTCTAGGTAAACGCTGACTGCCACCACCGCGAAGCGAACTCACCCCAGTCCACCTCCACCGGTACCACTCCCCTGAAGCTGGCCGTCACGACGGCCACTCCAGACGACATCTCGTGCGCCTTGACACCGGTGCGCTTGCGCGGGCTGAAGGCAGCCTGGAGGCCGTTGCAGGGGCGCCATCCGCGGGCAGCCTCTGCGGCGCGACCCGAGGCGAATCTGGTCTCCTGCAACAGGAACAGGTCGTCCGATGCTCCGCGACGAGCCGCTCATCGAGACGATGCTGGCGGCCGCCGGCGCAGGTGGGACGAGCTCCGCCAAGGCGAGCTGGCGCACCGCCGAACTAAATCACCCGCTTGCTCGCGGCCTCCGCCGCGGCCACGCTGGGCACCGTAGCCAGCGCGCCCACGCCCGCTGCCGCCTCCGCGAGCTCCCGCACCAGCCCCGGCGATACCTCGGTCCAGACTTCCGTCGCTGGCGCCCGCCGCCCCAGACGCCCGCGCGCCACAAACGGCTGCGTGTCAACCAGTTCCACGTCCAAAGCGGAGTCCACCTCGCCGCCATCCAGTGGGCAGCTGCCGCTCCAGGACTCCCGCGTCGGCGGCGCGGGCGTGCTCTGCGCCCAGGGGAGCATGGCCTCCACCGCAGCCATCTGCTGCATCACAAGCTCCCAGGCGCGGGGGAAGTTCCCAGCCATGTGCGCCGACGGCAGCGTGCGGAACTGCGCGAAGAGCCCGCGCATGGCCGCGATATCGCCTTACGACACCTGAAGGCACTCGCGGCCGTCCCGGGCCTCCGCCGCCGCCGACTCCAAGGTGTCGACGCGCTCATTCGCCGCCTTGTGCTGCTCCTCCGCTTGAGAGCCAGCTTCTCGCGGGCCGCCTGCAGCTCCGCCTCCGCGCCGGCGACGGCCTGCCCAGCATCGGCGAGGGCACGACGAGCTCCAGCCAACTTCTTGTCCGCCCTGCTGGTGGCGTGGGCCTCCCTGCGGAGCTTAGCAGCGCGAGAAAGGCCTGCCTGCTTGTCGGCAGCTAGTGCCGCAGCCAACTCGTCGCGCTGAGCTCGGAGGGCCACCGGCTGCTCCTCCACGAACCCATCGCTGCCGCCCGACAGGCAGGGGTAGTCCTCGAGGTACGTGATGTCCTTCTGCAGCTTGGCCAAGTGCCCGCTGGCGTCGGAGGCAGCGCCCCCGCCCTGGCCCGCGGGTGCGCCAGCGTCTGCGCCAGCGGCTGGGGCGGCCTCGGCAGCTGCCACGGCTCGGGCCTTGCGCCGCCCCTTCTTGCCCTTGCCTGGTCGCTCCCAGCCGTCGGCATCGACCTCGGGCAGGCTGGCCGAGTGCCGCGCGGCCCAGGGCGGCGCCTTGCCCTTGCGTCGGGCGCGCGAGCTGCGGGTGCAGTAGTTCCACTGCCTGCTAGCTCGGCCGGCGCAGATCCAGTACGCACCGTCGCCACGGCCACGAGCACCAGCAATGCCAGGAGCCGCAGGAGGCGCCATCTCGCGGGCCCGCCGCCGCCAGCTCCCGAACAGTCGCTCAAAACTTGCACTTGGCTCGAAGCGCGGAGCCCATCGCGCTTGAAGCGCCGCCGAAGACGACTCGCGGGCGTCGGGCGCTCCATGGCCTGGAGCCAAAATGGCTAAGCACGGTGCGGGCATTGCATAAGGACCCCTTAGATAAGGAGCCCAGGATCTGGTAGCCGTGGGTAGTGAATGGCCTCAGTTTCTTTGAATTAAAAAACCGCCAAATCTAATAGTTTGGGCGCGCGGACCCACCCCCAAATCTACTAGCTTGGGCCACGCATTTACTATAGTTTATTTGAAAAGCCTCACCGAATCTACTCGTGCGCGAACCCACCCCCACATCTACTAGCTTGGGCCGCGCATCTTCTATAGTAGATGTGAAAACCCCGCCAACTCTAATAAGTGTGGCGTCAAATCTATTATAATAGATTTGACAACCGACCTAAAGCTATTAGTTTGGGCGCGCGACATCACGCCAAAAAAAGGCGGACGTTGCGCGGGTGCGTGGGGAAAGCGTATCTTGGGGCCCCTTGTCCTCCAACGCAGCTCGAACAAAAGGGTCCGCGGGCATCCTACGAATTGATGGCACCCGGATCACTCAAGATCCCGAGCGCGCCGCCTGGCCACCACTCCCTCCAGGGTTCTAGAACGTGAAACTTATAAGCCGCAGCGCCTCGGCGCGTAGTCGTGGAGGTCTAGACTCGCGCCAATTGCGCATCTAAACAGTACGCGGCTCAAGGCCCTACTCGGACCACACCCCCTGTTCTCTCGGCTGGTCGTCCACCAGGTGTACTTGACCTGGCTCCGGGTGGCAACCGTCCTTTTGCGGTCGCCCTTCCTAATCTTGAGCTACACTGCTGGCTCGCTCGGTCCCTCGATCGGAGCACGCTGTGGCCTCTCGCCGTCGCCGACGCGCGGCAGGGCCACCGCGCGGCGCCAACTCGGCCTCGCACGCTGGCAAAACCAGCAAACCAAGGAACACCCTCGCCATGCAAGCAGGAGCCCTAGGCTCATGCCTGCCATCAGCAGTCAGGCTCACGTAGTCGCCCTCAGTCGCGACGCCTGGCATGGCCACCGGAGTCAACGCATCCCCGTCTATCTCCCGCGGCGCCTCGCACAGCTCAGTCGAGCTTCCCTGCGCCGCCGTGGGGAGGGATGCAGCCGCTGCAAACAGCACCTTCAAAAGAGCCGACTGGGCCTGGAAGTCGGTCGGCATGGCCCCGACTCCAGCTACCCCCGAGGCCCCTGTCACGGGCACCCCCGTCAATCCGCAGATCTCGCGGAGCCACTCGAGGCGAGTTCTCGGCGACACCTTTGCGCCGAGATCCGCCAGGTTGTCGTCGCCAGCCACGGGCTCGACGATGCTGATCTTCTTGGCCGCCAACTGCTGGGTCTAGAGCGTCTTCGCGGCAAGGTGCTTGATCCGCCCAGTGCCCTGACGCCTCGCCAGCGCTCTCGCACTCGAGCTGTCGCACCGCCAGCTCACGCGCACGCTGTAGCCCACGAGCGCGAAGAGCGCCTTCAGCCCAAGTCCTTCGCTGAGACCTCGAGCTCCAGCGCGCCACTCGGCTTCGCAACTGCAGAGGGACTGCGCGCCCTGACGACAGCTGATCCCGGGCAGTGGACACCCGCGCGCGGTGATGCGCGCGCTGGCCCGGCTCTTCCGCCCCTTCGCGTCGCCTGCCCAGTCGGAGCCTGTCCACGCGACCAGGTCGACGATGTCCCGCGGCGCGGTGGGCTTGGCCATCCTCGCGCCCAGGCCCCTCGTGCCCTTCAGGTACCTTGCCAGCCTCTTGAGGGGGGGGGGCCGCATGTCCGCCTCGCGGGGCGATGAGATGCACGAGGTCAGGTAGTTATGGCGAACTGACATCTTCACGGTCATGAAGGTAGATCAGCAAGCTCACGTTCACGCCCATGGACAGCTTAGCCTCTTCTGGGCCGAGGTCGGGCGTGCCATCGCCGCCTGTCCTGCGTGCCCCCACCCCTGGGGTGGCGCGCGGGTTGCCCTCCTCAAGGCCTAGCGCCTCCAGCGTTTTGGTGAGGTGCTCTCGTTGGGCGGAATGTAAGTGGCGTCGGCCTCTCGCACGCGCCGCCCCTAGAGAAACTCGTAGTCGGCACCGTCGCCCTGCAGGCCTGCCCACGCCACCTTGATGTCGCGGCCCAAGTCCAGCAAGAAGCTGGCCCCTACGACTCCAGGCGCTGCGCCGCACATGTCGCCCATGCGCAGCTCCACAGGGCACGGGGGCATGGCGCGCCAGAAGATCTGGGGCGCGGTCGGTGACCGCCCGAAGCCTCTGGCCATGAGCTGCTCCGCGGCGAACTCGAACCAGCGCTTCCCTCCAGCACGCCGTCCTGGTAACTGCTTTAGCGAGCGGCCAGACGTTGTCCTCAGTGTCGCCCTTCGCGCGGCACTCTTCCAGGATCTCAAGTGGGCACTCGACCCGCGCGCCCTCCTCCTCGGGGACATGGTAGTACGCGTCCTCCGCGTCTACAGAGCAGGTGGGCCACCCGTGCTTCAGAGCAGCGTAGTCCATCGCTCGGCTGTCAGCCATGCTGCTGCCTGGCGCGAAGAGGTCGTCGCAGCACTCCTGCCACTTGAACTCTCGCGCGACGCCCCTTGATTTAGCGATCCTGCATCCTAGCTTTGCGTCCCACTTGTAGACGTGGTCCCAGCGGGCGCTCATCCCCTTGCCGGCGGCCTCGCTCCGCTTGACGAGCTTGCCCATCCGGTGCTGTTTGAGGCCATCGAGGCCCCGTTTGGTGGAAGCCTCGATCAACTGCGAGTCAGACGCATCATGGGGATCAGGGACATCCATGTCCCCGAGGATCTGCAGGCAGTCAGGACGAACGTCATCACTCGAGGCGGCGCACGGTGGCGCAATAGAGCGATCTAGGAGGACACCCATTTCATGGTCAAGGTTCATGGTTTCAGGGTAAGGTCCATGAGTAGAGTTCATGGTGCAAGGTCAAGATGTCATGGTTTTGTAAGGTTGATTTTTTCACTATCATGTTACGTTGCTATCGTCGAAGGGACCTTCGGGGAGGAGCGCTTGATATTTCTCTTAGCAACGAGCCCCGCCCATGCAACTGCGGCACCGTTGAACTGGAGAGGGGGAATCGGCTCCCCATGCGGCCGCGGCCACTGGGGCTGTCGGTCGAGTCTCCTACGGGGGCACGACATGCGAGTGACGGGTGCGCCGACATGAGCGGGGGCCCCCATACTGATCACGAGTCCGAGGGCCCGAGGTGTCCTGTATCGAAATCGGCTCCTCTTGCGCATCGTTTCTTTCGATGGGACCTCTCCGGGCGATGCCCCCATCCTCCCTCCTCAGTCGTTCTTTATCCGTCCTCATCCTGCCCCCCCCCCCCCGCCCTCGTTTTGTTAAGTATGTCCCCCCTCCTCCTCATCCGCGCCCGCATCCTCATCCCCCCTCCTTCCTCCTCCCTCTTTCCCCCCTTCTCCATCCCTCCTCCCCGCCTCTTTGCATTCTCAGAATGCCCTCGCCTTCGATCCTTTCCCACTCTTCCTCCTTGTCCTCACCCCCCCCTTCCTCCTAGTCATCATCATTTTTGAATTTAAAAGTTTTGGGTTTTAGGTCTTAGGTCTTAGGCGTTAGGTATGCCGTATGTCGTTTGCCCGCAAACTGCGGGCCCGAATGCCCCAGTGGCCACGTCCGCATACTCCGTAGCCTATGACCTATGATATGATAGCATTTCGTCTCAAGCATGAGGGGCATGAGGCATGAATTAGTCGAGTTGGCGTTTCTAGCTGCACCGATCGGCGGCGATCAACCAGACACAGACACCGTTGGCACTGACAATATTCAAATATCCAGCATGAGTCGCAATCGTCGGTAGTATCTCTTGCAGAGATTGTAGATGGCCCAGTTGTCAATGCGCCAGCGCCGTCAGCGCCTCGTGCTCGCACGATCCAAATTCAATAGTCATATGCTAGATGCTATATAAGTAAGCACAAGAAATGCTATATGCTACGCAATTATGCACCAGGTATGCTATATGCTATGTGTCACGCACATATTCTATACGCTAACAATCTAATCACCACTCAGTAGCCATATGCTATATAAAAACAAACGATAAACCATACAACTATGAGCTGATGTGCGCATCCAAGCTTCAGCACATATAGATATTGGGCATGGTAGCATGTTGAGTGTTAAGTGTGAACTGTCAGCTGTAAGCTGCTAGCTGTTTGCCATTTACGTTTGTTCCTTGTGCAGACTGGCCATATAAATTTCACATATTGGGCAGACACAATAATTCACTGGGACGATTGACAGATTGACCAGACACAAGTCACTTGGAGGGCTGACCAGTTTACCGTAGACTATTCACACTTAACAAGTAACAGGTTTACCAGATTGAGAAAAGCACGCTGGGAATATTGGCAGATCTTCAATCTTGACCAGATAAGATTGACATATTGACATTGTCAGATTTGACACATTGGCCACATGCACGCCGCCCTACGAGATGCCACCCGCGGGGCCGCCCCATTGGATGCCGAAAATGTCGATTCGACCCAAGGCGATGAAGTCGGCGCCGCCCGCGGGGCCGCATCAACCCGCAGCGCCGACGCCGAAGAGAACGCAGCCAACGTCGAAAGGCCCGCCCCCGAAGAAGCACCCAACGCCGCCCAAGGATCCGCCGCCTGCCAGCGCCCGGGCAGAGTCTGGGTAGCGCTCGGGGGCGCCAAGCAGCGCCTGGGCAGCGCCTGCGGCGCCGAAGACCAAGGAGCGCCTGGGGGCGCCCGGGAGCGCCGGGGGCCGCTTGGAGGCGCCTGGAGACGCCTGGCAACGCCCGAGACCCAGGAGCGCCTGGAGAGCGCTTGGAGCGTCTCGGCCTCGCGTAAGGCAGCGCTTGGGAACTCCTGAGGAGCGCTCAGGAACGCCTGGTGCGTCTGGGCACGCCTGGGAGCGCCTGCCAGCGCCTGGGCAATGCCTGGGCAGCGCCTGGGCAGCGCCTGAGAGCGCCTGGGGACGCCTGGGAACGCTTGGGGCTCGGGGCTGCCAGGAAGCGCCCGGGGGCGCCTGGCAGCGCCCAAGAGCGCCTAGGGGACGCTTGGAAAAACCTCGGGCCCGCGCAAGGCAGCGCCTGGAGCTTCTGGGGAGCGCTTAAAGGCACCTGGTGCGTCTAGGGGCGGCTGGAAGCGCCTCGCAGCGCCTGCCGGCCCTTGAGCAGCGCCTGAGCAGCACCTGGGGGCGCCAGGCAGCGCTGTAGAACGCCTGGGAGCTCGGGGCGCTTGAGGGCGCTTGTACGCGCGCCGCGCGGTAGCTTGTGCTGGGGACGCTGACCGCTCGCGCACGAAACCATGTGTTTTGCAAGGGCGGGCGGGGGGTGCGCGAGGTGATGTGCGCCGCGGAGTATCTATTGCGCATGATTCTGGCGCGCCAGGCGTCCTCGCGCGCACCAGGCGCTCCCGCGCGCCTGTGCGTTCCCCGGGAGCCCCCAGGCGCTGGCCAAAACGAGCACGAGGCCCGTCCAAGCTTGGAGGCGCGTCCATCACCATCGCCAGCACCATCATCATCGTCAGCAATATCACCATCAGCATCACCGGCGCCATCAGCACCGTCATCATCGTCGACGCGTTTGAATTCTTGTCATGGGACATTTGCGGGTGGGGCACGTCCAACAAGGAACAAGTCGGATCACCAAGTTGGCTCTAAGCTCTAAGCCCTAAGCCTCAACCGCTTAAGCCATTAACCCTTGGCCTTGAGCCCTAAGCCCGGGGCCCTGAGCCCCAAACCCTGGGCCCTCAGCTTTAGGCTCTGAGCCCTGAGCCATACGAACTAAGCCCTGAGCCCCGGCCCTTGAGCCCTGGGCCCTGCGCCTTGAGCCGCAAGCCCTGGGCGCTGAGGCCCTAGGCCCTGAGCCCGAGGTGCAAACGCGCACAGAGCATGCGCCATGTGACCGCGCATGCGTCTCGTCGCGCATGCGACGCAATCTTGCATCAAATGGCTCGAGAATTTGGTGGAACTGCACGTCGGCCGCACTGTTTGAAAGAATCTGGCGCGTTGCCATCTCGTCGAGCGTCTTCTCTCGGCGCGCGGACGAGCCGCGCCGCTCGCTTCGCGGTCCATTTCGAACGACTTCAGGCGCCACAAACGTCGACCTTGGCCGCCGCGAGCGTCGACCTTGGTCGCCGAAAAGGTCGACCTTGGACCCGAAATTTGCGACCTTGCCCAGAGACCCCCCACCATGGGCCCGGAAAGAGGCCCCGGAAGACCTCCGGATGACCCCACCTTAGCATGGTCGACCCCCCCACCTTGGGCCCGGAAAGCCCCGGAAGGCCCCGGAAGACCTCCGGAAGACCCCACCTTACCCAGGGTGGCAAGGTCCCCCCGATGCACCATACCAGCCAGGCCAGGGTCAGAAAATTGCACCCCGGGCTCGCGCCCAGCCCACGGTCGCACAAGTGCGAACCAGAATGGCGCGCCGCTGGCCCATTTTGCACAGCGAATGTCTCGTCGCAAAGCTGCGCGCGGCGCCCGGGGGAGCGCGGCGTGGGGCGCACATCCCCGGGCCACTCCCAATGTCCCGCGGCAGAGGTATCGCGACGCGACATGGCGCGGGCGCGCGGCGGCGGCGCCCGCCCCCCATCTCGGAGTTCGAGAGTCGCGGGGTTGCAGCGGCCCGACATTATTTGCTGCCTGGGGCCTGGGCCCTCCGCCCTGAGCCTTGAGCCCTAAGCCGCAGGCCTTGCGCCCTGAACCATGAGTTCTGGGCCCCGGCCCTTCGGCCCTGAGCCATAAGCCTTGAGCCCTGAGCCTTGCGCCCTACGCCCTGAGCCCTCAGCTCCGAGCCTTTAGAACTTAACCCTGAGCCCTTAGCCCTCAGCCCTTAGCCTTCGGCTCCTAGGTCCTAAGCAGCCCTGGGCCTTGTGCCCTGCGCCTTGGGCCCTAAGCCCTAAGCCCGATGCCTCGGGGCTTCAGCCCAAGGCCCTCAGCCCCAAGCCCTGGGCCCCGAGCCCTGAGCCTTGAACCTTCGGCCCTGAGCTCGGAGCCCTAAGAACTAATCCGCAACCCCTAAGCCTTAGGCCTTCAGCCCGGAGCCCAAAAGCTTACGCCCTCAACCTCTACCCGCAACCCTCAACCCTCAGCCCTCGGCCCTGAGCCTTAAGCCCTACGCCCTAAGCCCTAACCCCTGCGCCTTGAGCACAGAGCCCTGAGCTCGAAATCCTAAGCCCGAAGCCTTACTCCCTTGACCCTTAAGCCAGTAGCGCTTTGCCTTGAGCCTTGAACCCTAGGCCCCGAAACCCAAGCCCTGAGCCCTCAGCTTCAGGCTCTGAACTCTGAACCTTGGGCCCTGAACCCTGGGCCCTAAGCCTTTAGTTTTGCGCCCTGAGCCATTAAATCTGAGCCGTGGCCCCGGGCCTTTCAGCCCTGGGACTTCAGCTCGAGCCTTGAGCCCTGAGCCTTGCGCCCTATGCCCTGAGCCCTCAGCTCCGAGCCTTAAGAACTAAGCCCTGTGCCCTGAGCCCTTCACACTTTAAGCCTTGAGCCCTTAGCCGTCAGCCCCCAGCCCTGCGCCGCGACCTACGCCCCCAGCCCGGGGCCCTAAGCAGCCCTGAGCAAGGAGGAGGGGGGAGGAGGAGGAGAAGGAGGAGGAGGGGAGATGGGGGGAGGGAAGACATGAGTAATGAATAATGCACACTGAACTGTGAATAGTGAAGAATGAGGTAATGAGGTAATGAGATACTGAGTAATGAGGTAATGTCGTTCCGTCACTCCTGCCCCCGCGCCCCCCCCGCCCCCCGCCCTCTCCCCAAGCCGCTTTCCGAGGCGGTGGGGGGATTATCCTAGTCTCCTGCGCCCCCATCCCCAGCCCTGGCCTCGAGTCTCGTCGTCGCCGTCGTCGTCGAGGAATGCTGCCAGCAAGGGCGCGTTGCGAGGGGTGAGGGGGCTCGCGGCGTGAGGGGGCATTGCAGCATCGCTGGTGCATCCCGGGTTTACTCGGGACCTCCTCCTCCTCATCCTCCACCTCCCCCCCCTCGCCCATAGGGCTCTGCAGCCCCCGGAGCCCCATGGGGCCCCCCCCGACTCCTGCACCAACTTCGTCGACAAACGACGGTGCGATAGAGAGACGCAGAGAACGCGACAACGCTGAACCTGGAGTGCATTTAGCAGCTGCCTGGCTCGAGCAAGTAATAAGCTACAGGCTTCAAGCTACAGCAACTACTCGCGCAGCCTGTGCAGTGCGAGGCGCGCAGCCTTCTCTGCGGCTGCCCCTGGGCCCCCGCCCAGCGACGCGCAGCAGTAGGGCACAACGCCCATGATCAGGCAGGCGTCGCGGTCCCAGAGTTCAGTGAGCGAAGGGCCACATGGGGACATCGGGGAATACGCGATCTACACGAAGAAAGCCATGACGCAATTGCAGATCACGGCCTGCCACATGGAAGCGTCAAGGGCGGTGACGGACATCAAGGTTGAGGAGCTCACCGCTATGGAAGAAAAGCTGGGCATGCACCTCGTGATCGTGGAGCCGGGTCGCACGCCCACCACCAACGAGAGGATGGCCAAGTGCGAGATGGCCAGGCCCCTGCAAGCCAAGAGCAAGTGCGTCGGGCAGTCGATTTCCACACTACTTGAGTTCCAGGCCATCTGCAACATGGGGGGCTACTTGCAGCAGATCATGCCGATGCAGAAACAGCATGTCAGGTCATTCGTGGGCGAGGGCGACAGCAGCCAGAATAACGCGGGCCAGCGCGAGCGCAAGTGGACGGACGACCCGTCTAAGTGCATCGACTACAACAAGCTCGACATGGAGAACCCCGAGGCGTGGAAGCCCCTGGGCTGGAAAAGCAAAGCCGATCCCACTGATCCAAGGATTGGAAACAGCATGGCTGGCAGGACTACGAGAACGAGGGCCCCGAGGCCTGGGCGCAAAATGGATGGATCAACTTTAGCAAGCTCGATATAAGTGACCCTTTGGTGTGGAGGCAGCTTGGATGGGTTGGCAGAGATGAAGAGAGCCCGACCAAAGATGTGGATGCCCAGACGTCCAAAGCTGGGACCAGTCCGGCCAGTCCTCAGGAAGCGAGGATCGGTTCAAGTTTCAAGTTTCACTTTCGGTGGTCGATCGCCAGACCTAGGGGGAGTTGGGCCACGGCCCAGGGGGCCACGCGTGCGCCTCGACGGCACGGCGGCACAGGCCACCGCGAGGAGTCAAAGCGTGCTTGGATCAATGCGGAGGTCGTCGAGATGAAAACGACTTGAAACTTTAAACAAGTATCGAATGATTGTCGTCCTCTCATCCTGCGGCCGCCTCAAGGCTGCTCCCCTATAATCAATATCGCGCCTAGTCAATATCGCGCCTCAATAATTAATGTCGCGACGATCGGCCACCTTCGAAACATATTTGGGCAAACTCGGGTTATCTTGGGGGCGTCTTGGACGTCTTGGAAGCGTCTTCGGGTTGTGCTGGAGGCCGTTCGAGGCCGTCTTAGCCGTCTTGGAGGGCTTCTCGGACTGTCTCGGTGCCATCCTGGAGCCCTCTTGATGCCGTCTTGGAGCCATCTTGGAACAACTACTACTGACATTGCTTGCCCTTGCAAGTGACCTTGAACCTTGTACCTTGGACCTTGACCTCAAACCTTAAACCTTGAAAATCGAGGCCCGAAGCCTTGACCTTAAACCGACGACCTTGACCCTCGGGGGGTGTCCTCCTTGTTGCGCCGCGTGCGCCGCCTCAAGTCATCACAGTGCTCTGCCACTACTCCGCTAACTCGGGACCTCGCGAGAGTGCCTCGTTTGTCACCCTCCTCGCTGGTCGCTTCGGCGATCGACCTGTCGGGGGTGTCGGCGGGGGCGCGCTCGCTGGTGCTGCGGCCCTCGGCGCCATGGGGGCGTCGTCCGCAGCGCCGCCCCCAGCTGGCGTCAGCGTCGCTGGCTCCGCCTGCCTGTCTCCAGCAGGCGCCTCGGCGCCGCCCGCCGCTTCGGCCGAGGGCGCCGCCATGGGCGCGCCCGCCTGGGGTGCCGGCCCGCCGCCATGGGCGGCCCCAGTGGTCTGGGCAGTAGCGTTCGGGCCTGGCTGAGTCTCAGCTGCTGCCTCTTGCGCCGCCGGGTCGGCGTCCGCAGCGCCAGGGGGCGTTGCGAGGGAGTCGATCCCACGCGGGGCAGTGCCCTGCCCTCGGCGCTGCCACGGCATGTGCGTGATGGCCGCCACGGCGGCGCGGTTGAACCTCCGTTCTTCGGGCAGCCTCTTGACAGTCCTCGTCGTGACTAGAGCACCCGTCTCGAGGGCGCATCTGTGCTCGTCGGTGTCATAGCTCTTCCCTAGCCAGTCTGCCCTCGCGAAGCCCATGTCGCCCTTGTGGTGTACCTTGCCTCTCGCCCTGCGATTCTTGCCCCTGGGTAGGGTCGCCAGGACTGGCCCCCCTGGAGTGGCCATCTCCCCGGTGTAGGCGTGGCCGTAGAGGTCCTCATGCGCCACGCGACCGATCGCCTTGATCCTCAGGTTGGTGCATGCCCACCCCGCGTGGCGTTGCAACCACTTGTACATGGCCGTGCCTGGTCGGACCCTGGCCCCTAGTCGTGCCTCCAGCCCGCTCCTGCTCGCGCGGAACTGCGCCTGGATGATGCCCTTGGCATCTTCGGAGGGTCCGGCTGGGAGCTGAACGTAGGTTCGGGTCTCACGACCGCACGATTGGGCAGCTCCGCCTCGACATTGTTGGCCAGGTCCATCATGGCGCCCTCGTGGTCTGGCCTTAGGATGACCTCCTGATGGATAAAGCTCTTGATGATCGCCACCGTGGCTGCCACCGCGCAGGGACCAGCGCGTCGGTCGGGCGTCGGGGCACTGCGCATGGCGCCTGTGTCGGCATCCGCGACCACCAGCACCACTTCCTCGTCCTGTCTCTGACCATCCTCGGCGCGGGGGCCCGCCTCCACGGCGTCGGCCGCCTCGCCTTCAAGAATGCCAGGTCAAGTTCGATCGCGGGGAGGCGTTCCACCTCCGCGTCTAGCAACTCGCGGGGTCTGTCACGCCCACGTCCCATCTGACAGTGCTCCTCTGTTTCTCCTCGTGGCGCTCTCTCCTCCTGCGTTGGCTCGCGGACGTCGGGGAAAGTGGTCGCTTCCACCACCTGTCCCGACTCCGCCTGGCGCCTCATCTCCTCGCGCCTCAGCTCGCGGAAATCACCCGTCGCCGCCCTCACCTTGCGTCTGCCCTCGTACTCGAGGAGCCGTGCCCAGCACTGAGCCTTGGCCCCGCAGTACGGGGCGTAGATCTCCATGAGCCTGGGCTCCGGCCGCCTTCGGGGGCGCCGCCGACGGCGCCCGTGGCCTGCCAGCCGTTTTGTGCCAGCAGTCCTTCTTCTTGTGCCCCTGCTTCTGGCACCAATTGCAGGTTCCTTCGAGCTTGGCTGGAAAGCTGCCCTTGAGCTTGTCATTATTGACTCCCTTCTGGCTGCCTTTTTCCGCCTTTTTCCGCTCTCTCCGCCTTGGGCACCCCGAACTAGTTGTTTTGGGGCCGAATCTTATTGATTTGGGCACCCCGAACTATTAGATTTGGGGTCGAATCGGGTAGATTTGGGCATCCCGAACAAATAAACTTGGAGCCGGATCTAATGTAACTACTTGGGCACCCCAAACTCATACATGTGGGGCTGAATCTCATAGACTTGGGCACCCCGAATTAATAGATTTGGGCACCCCGAACCAGTAGATTTGGAGCCGAATCTAATAGATTTGGGCACCCCGAACTAGTAGATTTGGAGCCGGATCTAATAGATTTGCGCGTGCAGAACTAATAGATTTGATGCCGAATCTAATAGATTTGAGCACCCCGAGATTTTCGCATCCTTCGCGCAAACTGATCGATGCGTGGCCCAAGCTAATAGATTCGGGGAGGTTCTTCGCACCCGAACTAGCCTTCCGGGGGCACCGGAACGACGAACTAGACTCTAGTTCGCCGTTATGCGGGCGTTCCCGGGGTAGCAGAAGGGCTAGCAGAAGGGCGAACTAGGATCTAGTTCGCCGTTCTGGCGGCTTTTCAGGGGCACCAAAATGACTAACTAGATTATAGTTCGCCGTTATGTGGGTACTTTCGGGGCACCCGTAGGACGAACTCGAATCTAGTTCGCCGTTTTCGCGGCCTTCTGGGGGCAGCAGAACGACGGACTAGATTATAATTCGCCGTTATGCGGGCGTTCTTGGGATACTGGCGGCTGGCTTTCTGGGGGCACCAGAATGGCGAACGAGATTATACTTCGCCGTTATGTGGGAGTCTTCGGGGTGCCAGAAAGGCGAACCAGAATCTAGTTCGCCGTTCTGGCGGCTTTCTGGGGGCACCAGAGGGAATACCTAGAATCGAGGTCGCCGTTCCAGCGGACTTCTTGCGGGGCACCAGAGAAGCGAACTAGAATCTAGTTCGCCTTGTCTGGCGGCCTTTTCAGGGATACCAGAATGACGAACTAGATTCTAGTTCGCCTTTCTGTGGGCGCTCTAGGGCGACCTAGTATTCGTCGTCGTCGCCGTCGGCGACCTAGCATCATCGTTTTCCTCTTCCGCTTCGTCGTCGCCGTCGGCGTCCGCGACGTCGTCGTCGTCGACCTCGGCTCCGTGGGCGGAAGCGCCGGCACCCCCGCTTGAAAGGCGGATAAGGAGAGGGGGCGAGGAAGAGCCGCGCCCAAACTTGTAGGTTCGAGGCTCAAACTAATAGATTTGGATAAGTGCGCTCGCGCCCGTCGCGCCCAAACTCGTAGATTTGAGTGGGGCCCGAACTCGTAGATTTGGGTGTGGTTTCGCGCACCCAAACTAGTAGATTTAGGTACGTTTTCAAATATACTATAATAGATGTGAGGCCCAAGCTAATGGATTTGGATTTGGTTTCGCGCGCCAGATTAAGGGATTTTTTAAAAAAAAAATATCCTGGCGAAGGACCCAACCATATGCAGTTGTGAGTATCGCAATTGTGAGTATCTTCTTCGGTGGCGCTCCCTATGGGGCCACGAACCGCATGAGGGGTGTGCCGAAATGTGGCGGGGCACACAACGCAAAGGAATACGATCGATCTGATTACGAGAGAAAGAACGCGGGTGAGTCAGAGCGCGAGGGAATCTGAGCATGAATGGGTCTGCGCGCGAGTGAATATATTTGCATGAATGCGATCATGGAACCGCCTAGTGTAAGTGTCGAGCATGCCTGTCCGAACACACGTGACACTGGGCGTGGCCGCCGCAGGCAGCTTCCGCGGGAACCCCGACGGCAGCGTCCGCACGTCGCGACGCCCATGTCGGCACGCCTCTTGCGAGGATCGCGCCCGCTTTCGGCTCTTCTTTTCCTTCCTCTTTGCCCGCGCACTCCAAAATCCAAGGCTGCGGGCGCAGCGCAGCGCGGAGTCCCCGCGACGCGCGCTGGTCGCCCCGGGCGGGGTCCCAGCGACGCGCGCGGGTCGTCCGCTGCGCGAAGCAGAGAGAGCTGACTAGCTAACTGGCTGGCTGATAGCGGGCAAGTCTCTGACCGCTGGGCAGAGCGACGACGGGCGAACGAGGCGCCGGGCCCCCCGCAGCACGGAGTTCCCGCGACGCGCGCTGGTCGCCCCGAGAGGGTCCCAGCGACGCGCGCGGGTCGTCCGCGGCGCGAGGCCAAACAATTAGTCGGGCAGTCGAGAGAAGGCGCGGCTCGGGGGAGACGCTCCTCAGGTCAGGCCTCGCGGATGAACTCGGTGAAGCCGAGCTCCCTGGCGAGGGCCGTCGCTTCCCTCCTGCACCGCTTCGTGCGCGCCGCAAACAGCTCCAGCTGCTTCCGCAAGCCCTGCGGCGGCCCTGCCAGGAAGAACTCGATGCGCGGCGCCCGCATGAGCAGGAGGTCCTCGTGGCGCGTGGCGCGCGAGAGCAGCACGTAGAGCTCCAGCCACCAGTCGTCGTCCTCCTTCTTGCCGTTCCCTACCTCGTGGCGGCCGCAATCCAGGATCACGCCTGGGCGACGTCGACCGAGGGAGCAGCGCGCCGGGCAGCCGACGGCCCAGGGCGAGAGTCCACAGGACCGAGAGATGGTCTGGCCGCGGACTGCTCGCGCCCCGGAGGTCTGGCCGCCCCCGGAGCGCCGTTCCCCCGCCCCGTCGCCTTCGCGCAAGGTGCGCCCCTGGCACGCCACCGTGGTGATGACCCTGCCGTGCAGAAATGCGGGGGGTGTGCCGAAATGGGTGGGGGTGACGCATGCGGGCGGCGGCACTGAGGCCTTCGGTGGAGCTCCCTATGGAGCCACGAAACGTGTGAGGGGTGTGCCGAAATGGGTGTGGGGGACGCATGCGGCCGCGGGCACTGGGGCCTTCGGTGGAGCTCCCTATGGAGCCACGAAACGTGTGAGGGGTGTGCCGAAATGGGTGTGGGGGACGCATGCGGCCGCGGGCACTGGGGCCTTCGGTGGAGCTCCCTATGGAGCCACGAAACGTGTGAGGGGTGTGCCGAAATGGGTGTGGGGGACGCATGCGGCCGCGGGCACTGGGGCCTTCGGTGGAGCTCCCTATGGAGCCACGAAACGTGTGAGGGGTGTGCCGAATGGGTGTGGGGGACGCATGCGGCCGCGGGCACTGGGGCCTTCGGTGGAGCTCCCTATGGAGCCACGAAACGTGTGAGGGGTGTGCCGAAATGGGTGTGGGGGACGCATGCGGCCGCGGGCACTGGGGCCTTCGGTGGAGCTCCCTATGGAGCCACGAAACGTGTGAGGGGTGTGCCGAAATGGGTGTGGGGGACGCATGCGGCCGCGGGCACTGGGGCCTTCGGTGGAGCTCCCTATGGAGCCACGAAACGTGTGAGGGGTGTGCCGAAATGGGTGTGGGGGACGCATGCGGCCGCGGGCACTGGGGCCTTCGGTGGAGCTCCCTATGGAGCCACGAAACGTGTGAGGGGTGTGCCGAAATGGGTGTGGGGGACGCATGCGGCCGCGGGCACTGGGGCCTTCGGTGGAGCTCCCTATGGAGCCACGAAACGTGTGAGGGGTGTGCCGAAATGGGTGTGGGGGACGCATGCGGCCGCGGGCACTGGGGCCTTCGGTGGAGCTCCCTATGGAGCCACGAAACGTGTGAGGGGTGTGCCGAAATGGGTGTTGATGATGATGATGATGGGAGGGGGGAGGAGGCAGCGGGAGGAAGGAAGGAGAACGCGGGGCACCGTCTCTTCAAAACGAGGACCCAACACCACAGGATGGTTGGGAAAAACTACTATAGTAGATTTGAAGCCCAAGCTAATAGATTTGGGGGTGGTTCTGCGCACGCAAACTAATAGATTTGGGACGGTTAGTCGGATCTACTATAATAGATTTGAGGCCCATTCTAATAGATTTGGGTGTGGTTTCGTGCGCCCAAACTAGTAGACGTGGGAAGGTTTTTCCCCCCAAGTCTACTATAACAGATTTGAAGCCCAAACTAGAATATTTGGGTGTGGTTTCGCGCACCCAAACTAATAGATGTGGGAAGGTTTTTTTTTCAAATCTACTATAATAGATGTGAGACCCAAACTAGTAGATTTGGAGGTGGTGTCGCGACCCCAAACTAATAGATTAAGTAATGGTTTTGACCCAGAAACCTGATTCAAAGAGAGGCCTCAAAAACTGAGACCACTCACTAGCCAATGGGAGCCAGTGGAGCTCCAATCGTGGATCGGCCATGGACATCGCCGCTGCCCTCATCAGAGAAGGAACCCTCCAGGGTCCGAAGCCTCCTGGGCACGTTCCTTCAACGAACGCCCCCACCGCAGCAATGGTGCTCGGACCCCCGTGCCGAAGCTTGTCAAGCGGGGCTGGCCCTCGATTGTGGCTGAGGACGGACCGACATGGCCGAGGAGGCGAGGGTGCCAAGGGCATCCCTGGGAAGCCGTGGTCCTTACTCTCGGTTTCGACGGTGCTCCCAGGGGTGTCCCCCAGGAGGTTCCACGGCGGCTGGGGCAACGCACGGTTCAGCAATCTGGCCAGACTCTGGCCCAACGTTTTGGCCGCACGGGCGCTTCTACACGACAGGGGGCGGCGGAGGTTCGCCGTAGGCGCCTCCGGCCCGCCGCCACATACGATCCCTGTTGCCTGTAAGAGGGGTCGTTGGCGTACCAACAGTCTGAGCGTTTCCAAATGTTTCCCGGTGGCCTCGTGCTCGTCACGCCAGTCCACTGGAAGCTATGTCCTGCATTTGCGCTTCCGCCCAAGATGGCCCCAAGAAGCCTCCAAGAAAGCCAAGGCGGCCTCCAAGACGGTCCACGGTGGCCTCAAAGACAGCCAAAGTGACTCAAATCTGGCCCAAAACGGATCAAGCTTGGTCCAAGACTGCCAAAAATGGCCCCAAGGTGGCCCAAGAGGCCCCCAAGACACCTCCAAAAGGCTCCAAGAAGCCCTCTGGGAGATCCCGAAAAGGCCCAAATGATTGATGTTTTAAGTATTTGCGCGTTCTCGCCTTATCCTTTTCGAATCTCCGACAGCCGAAGACGGACCATCAAACCCCCAAGATAGCTTCAAGACGGGTTAAGATGGCTCCAGGACGGCCCCAAAGAGGCCCCAGGACGGCCCCAAAGCCGGGCCAAGAGTCCCCCAAGACGGCCCGAAAGTGCACAAGGAGTGCCCAGGCAGCCAGCCCAAGACGGCAGCCGAAGGCGTCGAACGGACCAAGGACGCTTTTGGACGGCACGAGAGGCCCCCAAGCTTGCCATCGCTCGGACGTCTATTCCCCGTGCATTCGTCGGCTTTGTTCGTGTTCTTCTGTGTTCGATGATCCAGGATGCTGCTCGATGGGCCTCGCCGAAAGAAAACAAAAACACGTCCGAGCCCCCGAGCTTGCCATCGCTCGGACGTCCATTGCCCGTGCAGTGGTCGGTATTATGCGGGTTCTCTTGTGCTCGATGATTCAGGATGCTCCTCGATGGTCCTCACCGAGAATAACAAGGCACACGTCCGAGCGATGCCAAGCAAGAAACCCCAGAAGGCCCTCGAGAGGCCACCAACGAGGCAACAGGGGGCCACGCGACGCCCCTCCGAGGCTCCAGGAAGCCCGCCAGGAGGCCCCTTAAAAGAGCTTCAAGAGGACCTCTAAGAGGCCTCCACCTCCACCTCCTCGTCCTCAGTAACCTCATTATCCTTCTACTCCTCCTCCTCCTCTTCCTCCTCCTGCTCCTGCTCCTCCTCCTCCTCCTCCCCATCCTAGAGGCCTCCTAGACGGGGTCCGAGTAGATGAGGTCGGAGGATCGCGCCACGTCGCCGATGCATCGGCGATGCACCGGCAACGACGGCGATGCATCGGCGACGTCAACGTGAAGGTAATCGGGATGGACCTCGAGCCGCATCGGCGATGCATCGCCGATGCAGCGCGATCCCCCGACCCCATCTACTCCGACCCCATCGAGGAGGCCTAGACATCCCCAACCTCCTCCTCCTCCTCCTCCTCCTCCTCCTCCTCCCTCCTTCTCCTCCTCCCCATCCTCCTCCTCCTCCTCCTCCTCCTCCTCCAACTCCTCCTCCTCCTCTCCTCCTCCTCCTCCTCCTCCTCCTCCTACTCCTCCTCCTCCTCCTTCTCCTCCTCAACCTCCCCCTTCCCTTGCCCCTTCTCCTCCTCCTGCTCCTGCTTCTCCTCCTCCTTCTCCTCTTCCTCCTCATCCGCTCTCTCGATGCCACATAGGTGCTTCCAAAACGCAGGGGTGCGGCGGTGGTTCGCAGTTCGCAGCTTCGATACATTACTCGTTAACTCCTGCATCGAGCTTGGAATCCTCGAGCTGGGGTGGCGAGGGCTGGGCGGTGGAGGGCAGGTGGTAGGAGGATGACGAGGAGGATCATTAGCCGAACGTCCGTGCCCGAATGTTCGACCTCCCGAGCGTGGACGGCGACAGCGCGCCTCCTCTCCAGTCCGCCTGGGCCCCTGCACAGCAGCACGCGCGGGAACCTCGCACCGTTCAGCTTGGGAGGGATGCTGGGCGGCGAGCGAATGCCCATTCGCATGTGCGCCCGAGAAGGCAGGCTCAAAGTCGACGGAGAACGCGGGGGTACTGCGCTCCTCTGGGGCCCCCGATCTGGCCTAAACCCAAATCGGCGCGCCTTTCAGCAACACCAGCCGCAACTCCTCCGACCTTGTGGAGATCAGCGAGGCTCAGCGCCAGAGCTCAAAGACCTGCCACGGCGTCTCCTGCCGTATTTCAGCTCGGCTGGGGCCCCATGGCGTTCAGCCCACGATCCTGCGAGCCAGGCGGCGCGCCGCTGTTCTCCAACGCCTGCATCTTTGTGCAGCCGACGCTCTCGGGAGCGCCACGCTCAACACCTAGGGTGCCGCTGCATTTCAGCATGTTCACCACCCTCGGGTTCCCTGCGCGGTGTGCTTTTCCCCGCAAGCGCAAAGGCGCGGGCGTCGGGGCGCAGCTCTGGAAGTCGCAGGGGCAAGAGTAGCATCCTCTCGGCTCTTCGCCGCGCAGCGGGACACGTCTGAGCATGGGCCCTGGTGGGTCCGATGGCGCGTATGGTTGCGGCGTGTGGCTGCGGCAGCCGGGGGCCATTTGCCAGCAGGCGCACGGCCTCAAAATAAATGGGTGCCGAGGTGAGGGGCAGGAGCCTGTTCGCGAGGGTCGATGGCAGTAGGTTGCTTCGGGCACACGCAGGAGGAGAGCGCGACGGCCGCGCGGCGGTGGCCGCCATGGAAGACGCCCAGGCGCATGTGTCGACGGCGCCAGGTTTGCATTCGGTCCTGCGGTTCTGCGGCGGGCAAGCTGTTGTTCAGTGCCGCGCCCTTTGAGCCCCCGGGTGACGGGGTTGGCTGCGTCTGGTCCCTACAGAATTCTTGCCCGTGTGGCCAGAAGCAATATTATAGGCGGCCGGTCAGAAAAATTGAACAGCGGCGTCGTCGGGACTGGGCGTCGTCGGGCGCCCGGCAAGGCTCCCGTCAGACGAGGGGCTTCGAAAGCTGCGCGAGGCGCTGCGCAGCGAGCCGCGCAACAGCGGCCCCGCTGCCCCCCCCCCCCCAGCGAGGCGCCGTTCCACGACGGGGCGCCGCCCGCGCACTCCGCGGGCGCGAGCGCCGCGGGCGGCCCCCGCCCCGCGGGGCCGGCAGAGCCGACGAGACCCGGCCGCGGCGTGCCCACGCGCCCCCCGAGGGGCGCCAGCGGTCGACGGCGCCCCGATCGTGACGGCGCCGCTGCGGTAGCCTGGCCCCTCGTCTGCCCAGGCCCGAGTGCCCCGAGGCAACAGGTGAGGAGGAGGACGAGGAGGACGAGGAGGGCGAGGAGGGCGACGAGGACGAGAGAGGCGGGGAGGACGAGGGTCGGAGCGCGAGAGCGGGCGCCTCGGCCTCTGCGAGCTCGGAGCGCAGCTTGTGCGCGACGCCCCTGTGGCGCACCTTCGGGCCACGCATGCGCCCTCGCCCCTCCCCGAGTTCCCTTAGGCACATGTTTATCATTCGCGACAACGCACGATCGGCCCCGCCCCAGCTTGCCTGTCCCTCCACCCTCTTCAAATCACGATTCGCGCTGGCACCGTGTGGGAAATGGCTGCGCATGCCTAAACGGCGCTGGCTCGAACAGTGACGTGACCAGCCCCCTCCCCCCATCCCTCCCCCCCCCGTCACGCCAGCTATCGCCGAGGGATAAAAGAGCGGTGCCCATGAGATCCTGCTTCTCCAGCCCTTTCCTCCCCTGCCTGGCCTGGCCGGGAACGAATCGCGGAACCGTCTCGGATCGCCAACCTCCCTCCCAGATCACACCTCGAACTCGGATCGCCGCGCCAGCTCCGCCTGGCCCAAACCGATGCCGGTGGATCGAGCCGATCCGGATCAACTTGGGATCCCGGCCCCAGCGGGCGCATCGAATCGGACGGTAGGCGACCCTGACTACCTACCAGACCACCCCAACCCAACCCGAAGACCCGAATTTCGGGTTGGGGGGGGTATGGGTTCCATATGTGTTTTTTCGATGTTCCCGGACCCCCCCCCACTAGAAATCGAGGGTAAATCTGAGCCTTCGGGTTGGGTTGGGGTGGTTTGGTGGGTGGTGACCCTGCCTCCCTTGTCCGGACCTGGCAGAGCTCCGGGTCGCGCCAGGGGCAGCGCCCCAGAGGCAGTCGGCGCCTCAGCCCTGGGGCGCGGAGCGCCCCCAGCAGCACGGCCAGAGGTGGCGCGGATGTGCTGAAGCAACCTTTTTCCCACACAAGCCAGCGAACTCCACACAACGCGTCCTCCACAACCATGCGTTTTGAAGAGTCGCCAGGCGAACCGGGAACAACCCGCGAGCCGACCTGCGATGGGCAAACTCAGGTGCTGAGACGACCCTAGACTGATTACCTGGAAGGCTGGATGAGGCCAGCCTGCGCGGGGGCCGTCTCTGCGAAGCCCCAGGCAAGGCCGGTCCCCGCCTCGGGTCCTACGCTCGTCGCCCCCCCTGCCAGGATGACCAAAACGCGGCTGGACGCCACAGAAATGACGGTGGAGGTTTTAGATAAGGATGCCTTCGATGAGGGACCCAGGGTCTCGCGACCCATGGGCGGCCACACGTGGGCCACCCAGCTCGCCTTGAAGCAGTAAGGAATGCACCAGGGTCTGGGCCCCAGGGAGACGTTCCTTATTCAATGCCGCCGCCGTATTGCACGGACGGGCTGACACGACACAGGCAGACCTCCCGCAGACACAGGCAGGCTCAGGCGGGCACAGAGACAGGCGCAGACTGGTGCAGGCTGATGCAGGGCAGGCGCGGGCAGGGACACGGGCACAGACAGCGCCGAAATGCAGACACGTACGAGCTGTCGTACTCCGACCCGCTAACCGCCCGACCGGTACACTCGACCAAGATGGCACGGATGCGCGATAAGGGCCTCGGAACGCCATGTTGACGTTTT
>CAUYUJ010009402.1:175955-205955 GCA_963575745.1 Prorocentrum cordatum | reverse complement strand
AACGCTCCAATGCTCTCCAATCCAGATCCACCATCGACCCTACCTAAGCGAAAGACACCAAACCACGGATGTCACGCCTAGTGACGTCGTCATTGCGTCATTCAAAGCAAGGTACAGCTCGGAGGGTGTCGGAGTGAAAATTGGGGGTGACATCGTCCTCCTCTGTCCGCCTCCCTTCCCAATCGTCACCTTTTACAGCTCGTCCTGCCCCTCCCCCTCCTCCCCCCTCCTCCCCTGTCCTCGTGTTTCTCCTCTGTGCTCAGCCTCATCATCATTCCTCCCTCCTCCTGCTCCGTCTGCCTCTGTAAAAAATACGTCAGAGTTCGAATGATCGGCAGTTTAGTCCTCGTTCAGGTGGCTGAGCACATCTGAGCTCCACGAGCTGTATCGGTATCGGTATCTCGCTCCGTCTCATCACTCTCTCTCTCTCTCTCTCTCTATGTCTCACTCTCTCTGTCTCTATCTCCTGATGTAGCTGTATCGGTATCGATATCTGATCCTCTGTAGCGGAATCGGTATCCTGCTCCCTGTCCTCCACCCCATACCCCCTAGCATCTGCCATTGCACATACCCTGCATGTCTTGCATCACATGCCCAGCGATGCGGCTCATAATCTCGATACACTGGGGCCCTCGCCATCTGCGCATTTCTTGTATCTCGGCACTTGCATACCGATCGACAGCAGATCCAAGCAGAGTTCGGCTTGGTGCACCTCACTGCACGGCGGGACGCAAGACAGACTAGGCGGGCGGACTTAAAGCCGCCTTTTCCCGTCTGCCCAGCGTATCTACCGCGACCAGAAATTATCCTGGCGGAGGACCCGACCATTTGCGGGTGCGAGTACCGCAGCGCAGGTGGGACGCAAGAGGGGCAGCTTCCTATGAGGCCACGGAGCGTTTGAGGGTGTGCCGAAGTGGGCGCGGTGGCACCATGCGAACCATGCAACTGGGGCTGCAAAAGGGACTACGAAACGTGTGACGGGTGTGCCGGCATGGACGCGGTGGCGCCATGCGAACCATGATGCAACTGGGGCCTTCGGTCACTCGGGCCTTCGGTGGAGCTCCCTATGGGGCAAAGAAACGTGTGACCGGTGTGCTGACATGGGTGCGGTGGCGCTTTGCGGACCCTGCCACTGGGACCTTCGGTGACACTCCCTGTGGGGCCACGAAGCGTGAGAGGGGTGTGCCAACATGGTTGCGGTGGCGCCATGCGACCCCCGTCACTGGGTCCCTTCGATGGAGCCCCCTTATGGAGCCACGAAGCGCGTGAGGGTGTGCCGGACCATGCCAGCCATGCGAGCCCTACCACTGGGGCCCTCGCTAGAGCTCCCCATGGAGCCACCAAACGTTTGTAGGGTGTGAATGGGCGCGGCGGCGCCATGCGTACCCTGTCGCTAAGGCCTTCCGTGGGGCTCCCTATGGGGCAGCGAAACGTGAAACGGGTGTGCCAACACGGGCGCGGTGGCGCCTTGCGAACCCCGCCACTTGGGCCTTCGGTGGGGTGAAGTGCGCGCGGTTGCGCCATGCGAACTCTGCCGCTGGGGCCTTGGTGGAGTCCCCTATGGGGCCACGAAGCGTGTGAAGGGTTGTGCCCAAGTTGGCGCAATGGCGCAATGCACGAAGCGTGCGATGGGCGTACCCAAATAGGTGCGGTGGCGCCATGCGAACCCTGCCAGTGGGGCCCTCGGTGGAGCTCCCTGTGGGGCCACGAAACGTTTGAGAGGTGTGCCGACATGGGTCCAGAGGCGCCATGCGAGCCCTGCCACTGGGGCCGTTGGTGGGGTGCACAATGGGGCCTCAAAACGTTTGAGGGGTGTGCCGGCATGGACGCGATGGCGCCATGCGAACCCTGCCAGTGGGGCCCTTTGGTGGAGCTCCATATGGGGCAACGAAACGAGTGAGGGGTGTGCTAGGATTGGTTCGGTGGCGCCATGCGAACCCTGCCACAGGAGCCCTTCGGTGGAGCTCCCCATGGCCCATGGATACCAACATAATAACAGAACATTTCGGCCGTCCGCGAGGATGTCTTGGATCTGCGCTGGACCCCCCTCCCTGGCGCGCCTCCAGCGCCAGAGGCGGTGCTGGAGGCGCCGCCAGGGGGCCCTAGCGCCGATCCAAGACATCCGCGCGGAGATCAGACAAATTATGTTCATCGGCTACTCGAAAGAGTGACCCTGGGCAAGAGTGACCTTCAGAGTGCGGCTTTCGGGGGCCGCGATGGGGACACATCCAAGCGTGTTGGCCGATGCTGGGGGGAGGGACCCCTGTGAGCCCGCACCAAAGGTCACTCCGGCGAAGAGCCACTCTCACTTGCAGTCGACCTCATATGCCATTGTCCCAATTCGGTCCACCCCCCCCTCCCGGCAGACGTCGGGCGCCTCGGCCTCCATGTAGCGGATGTCGAGGTCTATCTTCTGGGCCCGGAGCGCCGCCCCGCGGCTGGCCTGGGGGGGGGGAGCGGCCCCGCGGGGCGGGGAGGCGCAGACGGGAGGAGCGCACGAGCCCCGGAACACGATCGCCGACGGCGAAACGACGACGTCCGCCCTCGGCGCCGAGCTGCGACGACGGCACGGCCTTGCCGAGGACGGACGCTCGGCGCGGCACGTGCGTCAGCCTGGGCTGCGGCTGGCGCAGACAGGAGAAGGACGAGCAAGAAGAGGGGCACGCGGGAGGAGGAGGAGGAGGAGGAGGAGGAGGAGGAGGAGGAGGAGGAGGAGGAGAAGAAGGCTGGACAAGGCTGAATAGCAGGATGAAACATGCCCCCCTCGCATGCAGCGAGAAGCGAGGGCGGGCCGTCCCGGAAAAGGGGGGGCGCAAGGGCCGAGCCGAGGCTCTTCCTAGGTCTTCGCCTCCGCCCAAGAGCATGAGAGCCCGAACCCAAATGAGTGGGCGAAGCGGAAGGGGGTAGGGGCAGTGAGCGGAGAGGGGGCGGGGTGAGGAGGCGGGCAGGAGGGTTTCGCGGGGGCGAGGAGGGGGACGATGGTCCTCCTCCTCCTCCCCCTCTTCCTCCTCCTCCTCCTCCTCCTCCTCCTCCTCCTCCTCCTCCTCCGCTCCTCCTCCTAGATGACAGCCCTCCTCCTCCTCCTCCCTCCTCCTCTCCTCCTCCTCCTCCTCTCCTCCTCCTCCTCCTCCTCCTCCTCCTCCTCCTAGATGACAGCCCCCTCCTCCTCCTCCTCCTCCTCCTCCTCCTCCTCCTCCTCCTCCTCCTCCTCCTCCTCCTCCTCCTCCTCATCCTCCTCCTCCTGGCGCGCGGCCACAGGCACCGCAACACCTGGTTTCAACTTGCCTCACTTGAGGCAGATGGCGGACGCGGTGCTTGCGCGACCGCCCACAGCGTGGAGCAGCTGCCGTGGACCGATGGGAGCAGCCTACCTCAGCCTCAAGCGGATCCTGCGGTCCTTCCTCTCCCCTTTCGTTGTTCAAGACCCAGCAGGTAACCAGTACATACTCACCAGCACCTCGCCCAGCCTCCTCCAGGACTCCCTCAAGCGCTCCTGGGATGACAAGCTAGCTAGAGCAGCAGCTACGAAGATGGGCCTCGACGGGGCCAAACTGAACTACGAGGTGGCCCAGACATGTTTGAGGCACGCCAGGTTATCAGCAGCTGAATGTAGTACCCTCACGGCCTACCTGTGCCACGCCGTATGGACTCGGAGCGGTCTGAAAACAGCGGGGTACGATGAACACACTAGATAATGCCTTTGTGGTACAGCCTCTGATGACCTACCCAACCGTCTTCCGAGATGCCCCCTCACCGAGAACCATAGGCAACAGAGTTCCACAACAGAAGACATTGAGAGTTTAGCCAGCCAGAATAGTTATCCGCTGGCCGCGGGTTTTCAGATCGAGCCTCAGTTCGATGTCGGGGCCCCAGCTGGGCTCGGACTCGGCTCCATGAAATGTTGGTCCGAAGATCCCCACGCTACCCCTGCCTCTGCCCTAGTGGGCAAAGTCTCCTCGGACGGTTCCGCGCTGAAACCAGGGAATACCATGTTTGAAACAGCTGGCTGGGCAGTGGTAAAAACCAATGCCGAAGGCGAAATGATCGCCGCTCTGACAAGCCAAATTGGCCGCCTCCTTCCCCAATCCTCTCCTGCTGCTGAGCTCTGTGCCGTGCTTGATGCCCTCCTCCTCCCCCAACACTACAAACACTTCCGTCGATTACCAGGGCATAATCGACCTCTATGCCACGGGGCTGCCTCGTTGCAACACATATGCAAGAATTGGTCTACTAGCCCGAGGTGCCGTAGGCTGGCACGCGGATCTGAGGTTCTCCAAGGTTAAGGCTCGTCAGGACGTGAATGCCCACCCCGAAGGCTCACCAGAGTGGGCCGACGCAAGGGGCAACCATGGGGCCGATCGTGTTGCAGGCATCGCGACCCGAACTTTCAACCGACCCTCGGAGGCTGAAATTACAGACCATCACGGCCAGTGTAAGTTGCTTAGTACATTTCTGCTATATGTGGCTAGCGCCCTTCAAGCATGGCCGCCCATGAGCCCCAGCTCGACGAAGAAGGCTTACAAAAAGCCGACGAAGTTTCTGTCCCCGCCAGTTGGAGCGGCTTCTGTTCAAGAAATGTGGAAGCCGACCCTCCCCCCGCCCCCCTCCTCCTACCGCGGCTCCCCGCCCGTCCAGATTTCGGGAGGAGACCCGGGAGCATAGGTGGGAGGCAGCTGGGAAGCGATTTTTGTGCATCGATTGCCGCGCCCGAGCGACAAGTAAGAGGCCTAGCAAATGTCCAGGTTTCTCTCAGGCTCTCGCTGATATTTGTGCTAACCCTCAGCGTCACTCTTTGTTCATTTCTGGGCAGCACAGAGGAGGGAGGGTCTGTCATTGTCGCCTGTAGTCGGTGCGGCAAGATTGCTGAATCGAATGTGCGGTCCCTGAACTCCAAGTGTGCCGAACGGTCTGTGAGGACCGTTCGGCACACTTGGAATCTCCTGCTAGAAGGCAGGAACCCTCGAGGCAGCAGGAGTTCGCCAACAGATTTCGAGCGGCCGATGCCGCTCCACCAGTACCTCCAGCGCCAACCCCAAGAGCTGGCGGAGATGGAGGAAGCCGCCGATGCTGCCGCTGCCCCCGCCCCAGGCCAGCCGTGCGGGGGGAGGGAGCGAGAGCAGCAGCACCAGCAGCAGCACCAGCACCAGCAACAGCACCAGTAGCACTGCTCAGTCGAACAGTCGAACCGTCAATCTGTGCGACTGTCCTCCTCCTCCTCCTCCTCCTCCTCCTCCTCCTCCTCCTCCTCCTCCTCCTCCTCCTCCTCCTCCTCCTCCTCCTCCTCCTCCTCCTCCTCCTCCTCCTCCTCCTCCTCCTCCTCCTCCTCTCCTCCTCCTCCTCCTCCTCCTCCTCCTCCTCCTCCTCCTCCTCCTCCTCCTCCTCCTCCTCCTCTCCTGATGACAGCCCTCAGACCCCTGTCCCACTGGCGGGCGAACACTCCTGGTCTCCCTGGAGGTCCAAGAAAGGGTTTCTCCACTGCGGTCATGCGGCCTCGAATCTTCGGCCGGGCGCGAGAACACGAAGGATCCACAACGGCGATGATGATGTTGACGTTTGTGTTGATGTGGGCGTCGATAGCGATGGCGATGACAATGACGATGTGATGGTGATTCTGATGAAGATTACAAGCATGCTCATGATGATGATGATGATGCTGATGATGATGATGATGATGATGATGATGATGATGATGATGATGAGATGATGCTGATGATGCTGATGAGGATGGTGATGCTGCTGTTGATGATGGTGGTGATGACGATGGTAGTAGTGGCGATGCTGGTGATGATGATGATGATGACGATGCTGATGTTGCTGCTGTTGATGATGATGATGGCGATGATGATGATGATGATGATGATGATGATGATGATGATGATGATGATGATGATGATGATGATGATGATGGTGGTGAAGATGAAGATAATGATGACGATGCTAATGCTGTTGCTGCTGAACATGCTGATGAGGGTGGCGATGATGATGACACCGACGATACTTATGACACTGATGTTGATGATGGTGTTGATGCTGATGATGCTTGTGATGCTTGTGATGGTGGTGGTGATGGTGTTGAGGATGGAGCTTGTGAAAAGGGTGATAATGATCATGATGGGGGTGGAGGAGTTCATGATGTTGATAATGTCCACCATGGTTATGAACAAGATGATGGTGATGCTAATGCGGATGATGAGTATGATTAGTATCGCTATGAGGATTATCGTGTTGATGTTGATGACGATGATGATGGTGATGTGTAGGATGATATTGATGATGCTGCTGCTGATGATGATGATGATGATGATGATGACGGTACTGCTGATGGCGATGCCGATGCTGCTGCTGCTGATGATGATGACGAAGACGATGACGAGGACGATGGTAATGATGATACTGGTGATGACGATGGTGATAATGATGATGGTGGTGATTGTGATTGTGATGATGGCGATGCTAATTATGCTGCTGATGACGATGAGGATGGTGGTGACCGTGGTGATGAGGAGGATGAGGAAATGAAGGAGGAAATGCAGGAAGAGAAACTACAAGTGGAGAATGATAATGATGCGGAGAATGAGGTCTTGCTGCTCCAAGACACTCCTCCTCAGCTTCTTCCTCGCCCTCCATCCCTTCTCCTTATTGATAACTCCTCCCTGTCGCACCCCGAGGCCAATTTCTAGGGCGGGCTGGGCGTTTCGCCCGAGATTTCCTCACCATTTATGACTCTGAAGCTTAAGAAGTGACAACAGCTCTCAAAATGTGGCTCTCGCCTTAGCGCCGCGCACAATCGTTTAAACATTTGAAACAGTTTTACGGAATGAGGGCGGGTGGTTTTCAACATGTTCTTCCTTAGCGCCGCGCACATTCGATATAACAATTTGCAAGAGTTTCACTGGTTGAGGGCGGGTCGTTTTCAAAATGTGGCTCCCGCCTTAGCGCCGCGCGCAGTCGTTTTAAACATTTGCAACAGTTTCACAGAGGGCGGGTAGTTTTGAAAATGTTGCTCTCGCCTTAGCGCCGCGCGCGGTCGTTTTAAACATTTGCAACAGTTTCACGGACTGAGGGCGGGTGGTTTTCAAAATGTGGCTCTCGCCTTAGCGCCGCGCAGATTCGTATTAAGTATTTGCAAGAGCTTCACGGATTGAGGGCGGGCGGTTTTCAACATGTGGTTCTCGCCTCAGAGCCGCGCACATTCGTTTTGAAAATTTGCAAGAACTTCACGGATTGAAGGCGGTTCCTTTTTAACATGTGGCTCTCGCCTCAGCGCCGCGCACGTTCGTTCTCAACATTTGCAAGAGTTTCGCAGGTCCCCATGGTCAGCGTACCAGAATGTGTTCTGGAAGGGTTCAAGATTATGCGGGTGCAACAGTTGTGTTGGTTCGCGGTGCTGAAGTCCCAGAAACGTCGCTCTGGCACGGCTCCGGATCGTCAAGACGCAGCAGTCAAGCCTATACGTGGCTTCCACCGAGGCAGTACCCTCAATGGAAATGAACCGTTGTGGGGAACTATGAAGAGGGAGCTTGGAGGGAGGGTTTATTCCAACATCGTTGGTAACTCTTGGTTTTACACTGGTCCTCCTCCTCCTCCTCCTCCCTCCTCCCCCTTGCTTCTCCGCGTGGTCCCAGATAATCCTGTCGATCCCCCCCCTCCACTTGGCGGATCAGAATCCTACCAGCCTTTCGGGTCGTAGGTGGCTTGGCCTCTTCGCCTTCTTCCCCTTCTGGGGGCGGCGCACTTCTGTGCCATAGTCATATACATTAACTGCCCCCCACCTTACTAGGGCGCTGTCAACCACAAAAAAACACACCCCACCATCCCTGCCAACCAACCATGACAACACACCCCACTACCCCTGTCAACCAACAAAGGCACGTTGCGGCAATATCTGGATGACGCGCGGGCGCGAGACGATCGCATTGCATTGCTATTCTAACAGGGGTCAGGGAGGTGCCGGGATATGGCCTGTTGCGCGCAGGTCCATCATCCCTGTAGACACGGTGCGTACACTTTCTGGCAACGGTCGTGCGCGGGAGCCCCGCGATCACTTTGCATGGTAATTTGACAGGGTTGATGGCGATGTCCTGGCACGCGCAGCGCATCTTGCGGGCGTCGCGCACCTGGCTGGCGAATGCATTGGTTCCCGATGACGGTCGATGGCGGCCCCTGCCCATGCTTAGACTCGAGACGCGAGTGCTACTTTTGTGATTGGATGGCGGGTGGGAGTGAGCAACACGGCCGTCCTCCAGGGGGGGGGGCGTAGGGGGGGTAGCTTGACCCTCCTCCTATCACCTCCCCCTGGGTCTGGACGGGGGGGAGCGGGGACCCGTCAGTGCGTCCGAGAAGGCATCGGCGAGAAGGCAAAGACACATAATTGTTGGATGGTTTGGGGCCCATGTTGGCCTCAAGGGGAACGATGATAATTGAGCCCCCCCACCCCCCTTCGTTGATCGATCGCCTCCAAGATGGCCGCAAGACGGCCCGAAACGTTCCCAAGAGAGCCCCTAGTGCCCCACGGGGCGCCAAAGAGGCCCCAAGAGGCACCCAATAGGCCCACAAGAGGCCCCCAAGCGGCCCCCACGCGGCCCCACAGAGGCCCCAAGAGACCTTCAAGACGCCCTAAGAGGCTCTGAAGACAGCCACGAGGCCCCTAAGAGGCGCCCAAGGGGCCACCAAGATGAGCGCCCCATGAGGCCCCGAAGTGCCTCCATAAAGCCTCCAGAAGCTCCCAGAAGGCCGCCAGAAGGCCCCAATAGGCCTCCAGGCGCCCCCGAGAGACATTCCAAGAGACTCCGAGAGACATCCAAAAGGCCTCTCGTGCATACAGGCTCCCCGAGCACTCCAAATAATGCGCGCTCTCCCGATAAGGGCAGCTCAGCTAAGCATCGTTCCTGGATGGGCTTGTGAGATTACGCGAAGCGTTAAGCGTTCTGAGGCGAATCCAGCTGTGGCGGATGGGCTGGTGGGGACACGCGAAGCATTAAGCGTTCTCAGGCGAATCCAGCTGTAGCGACGAGGGCCTTCCAGGAGGCCCAAGGAGGCGAAAACGAACAAGGGTAGCGGAATCTGCACTTGTTTCATCTCCAACCCTCCCCAGCCTCTTCCTCCTGGAGGATGACGTGTGAGGTGAACTCCCGGCCGAGCCGCCCCCAGCCAGCCGAGGCCTCCTCGGCGAAGAGCTGCGCCTGAAGCGACGCACCCGCCTTTTGCGCCGCGGGGGGGGGGAGGGGGAGGAGGAGGAGGAGGAGGAGGAGGAGGAGGAGGAGGAGGAGGAGGAGGAGGAGGAGGAGGAGGAGGAGGAGGAGGAGGAGGAGGAGGAGGAGGAGGAGGAGGAGGAGGAGGAGGAGGGGGAGGAGGAGGAGGAGGAGGAGGAGGAGGAGGAGGAGGAGAGGAGGAGGAGGAGGAGGAGGAGGAGGAGGAGGAGGAGGGGAGGAGGAGGAGGGGGAGGAGGGGAGGAGAGGAGGATGGAGGAGGAGATGGAGGAGGAGGAGAGGTGGAGGAGGAGGAGGAGGAGGAGGAGGAGGAGGAGGAGGAGGAGGAGGAGGAGGAGGAGGAGGAGGAGGAGGAGGAGGGGGAGAGCATTGCGAGAGGGTGCCAGGCGGCGCTGCGGCAAGGACGAGGAGAGAGAGGATCCCAGATCTACGACAGCATGTGTTTCTATCCTGGCCTCTTCGGGGGCGGCCAAAGAGGGGAGCGTCCAAGAGGGGGGGGCTCAAATCGTGGCCAGCGGCATATGCGCGGCCCAGGGGGGGGAGGCAGGGAGCGCCATGAATCTGTCAAAATGTCATGGCCCACGCCATGATATCGATCCCCCCTAATCATCACCCCCCTCTTGGCCGCCCCCGACCTCTGGTGCCCGCGGCCATCAAAAATAGAGCCGGGGCGGAATACATAAATTAGGAGCCCAACCACCAGAAGCTTTACATAAGAAGCCCAACCCTGAGACCCCATGACGTCCATTGGTTTCTGGTGTGGGAGCGTCTCGCTTTCCACGGCAGAACCATCGAAGCCCGAGAAACCCAGGGCACCCTGGAGGAAAGCAGGGTGTTTCTTGGCATGGATCCCCACTATACTGTCCCTGGGGTTGGGGTAGGGACCTCACCCTGGGGTGCCGCGCACGGAACAAACATTGCATCGTGGGGTGTCTGGAAGGGGGGAGGGGTCTCCTCATCCAACAGCTCCTGCTCCTGCTCCTGCTCCTGCTGTTGCTGCTGCTCCTCCCCGCTCCGCAGTCCTGGCATCCCGTGTCTGGGACGGGTTGCCGCCGGCACGGGCGTGTCGGGACCCCCGCCGCCCTCGCAAGCGTGCTGACTCGCTTCCAGTGCGCTTCGCGCTGCCAGCCGGCGCTGCAGTCAACCGGCTCACTCCAACTGTGCCGGCTCGCTCCCGGCGCACATCGCGTTGCCAGCCCCGTCGGCTGTAAACTCAGTCTGAGCGTGCTGGCCCGCTTCTGCTTGGCTTCGCTTGGTCCCCGAGGTATGCTTGCCTCGAAGGCTCTTACTTCGGGGGCGCCCAAGAGGAGGGCGTCGAAGAGGGGGGTTCGCAAAGCATGGTGCGAGGCATGTGCGTGGCCCTGGGAGGGGGGGCAGGGAACGCATTGAAAGAAGACAAGGAGCCATGAAACGGAGGGAGGTATCATGGCCCCGGCCTTGAGATCCCTCCCCCTGGTCATCACTCCCCTTCTTGTCCGCCCACGACTGCCGTGTGCTGCCCCGCTCCCTCGCCGCAGAAGTGCCCTCCGCGCCTTGGCCCGCCCGAGTCTCTCCCGAGAGCCTCGCGTGCCCCTCACCGCGCGTGCCCGCCCGCTTCCGATGCGCCTCGCCTGGCCAGCGCCGCCGCCTCCTCCTCCTCCTCCTCCTCCTCCTCCTCCTCCTCCTCCTCCTCCTCCTCCTCCTCCGCCTCGCTCATCCTCCGCCTCGCTCCGAGCGTGCCCGCTCGCTCCCGGCGCACCCCCTGCGGCCAGCGGTGTGTTTCGACGGGGGGCTCCTCGAGACAACAGCGACTCTCCACCCTGGCCCCAGCACCGCTCACCATCAGACTCCGGACCCCACTATAATCAGGGCCCACGCTGACCCCTCTTCTCGAGGCGGCTCCAGCTTTGGCGACGAATGAGCCCCTTGGAGGCCCAAAGACCAAGACCATTGGATACCATGTTCTCCTGTCGCGATCAGTAGCGACCGATCCACGCTCCAAATCGGTCGCGACCAATAGCGAGCGCTGCATAGAATAGGTCGCGACCAATTTTGAGGCAAACCAGCCCCGAACGATACCGGAATATGATGCGGAATCGGCGACCGATCTTGTGGGTCGCGGCGAAAAATACTCTGGCATCCAATGATCACTGAAAGCGAATACAGTTCAACCGATCCCTATCCTCACCAGCGTGGCCCGAGCCAACCTGGCCGACCTACCCCCCTTGATGGGGATCTCTAGGCTGTTCGCTTCGGGTTTCGAGGAACAGATCCCCAACTGGGAACGTGTGATTGAGGCTCGGGATGGGGATACGGATCGGTTCACCGATGCTGAACCCAATGAACATGGAACGATGCCAGACCGCGCTGGGGCACGGGAGCGCACTCAAGACAATAGAAGGAAAATCAGCTCCGCTTGCCACCCAACAATAGATGGAAAATAATCTCCGCCGCGACGACTGCGCCGACGCCAAGGATGGAGAGGAGGAGGATGAGGAGGATGAGGAGGAGGAGCAGGAGGAGGGGAGGAGGAGCAGGAGGGTGAGCCAGAACCCAAACCGAGCCGTCAACGAAATACCGAAGACGCCCGAAGCATCAGAACAACGCTGGACCATGCCACCGAAACCGAGTCGGGGCGGCCGAGCGAGAAAGCTAGTAGGCATGGCCCCAATGGGCTGCCTGTGTGGCGCCACTCTGCGCAGAAAGCACGGCGTTCCAGGCACCGCTGGCCTAGCGGAGGGGACTCACCAGGCACCTCCTACGGCGGAGGAGGAGGAGGAGGAGGAGGAGGAGAAGCGGAGGACGAGGAAGCGGGGTGGAGAGGGAAGACGAACGACACGCCCGTTTTGGGGTGAACCCCGGAAAGCGCCTTGGCCGGATCAGCCGATTGCTTCCTCTCGAGGCGCTCCTCCCTCGAGAAGCCTTGACGTCCCTGCCGAAGCTTGCACTTGGGGCGCAATCGGGACGAGAAGATAGCGCAGCATCGGCAGACGAGCGCATGCCCGACCTGCACGACTTGGTGGCCTCGCTCGGAGAAGCAGCTCGTGTCGATGGGGGGATACTTTGACCCTTTCGCTGCTGCACGCAGGCAAGAGTGACCTTTGGTGCGCGACTGGCCGATCTCTGCACGCGACGTGGCAAAGGCGGCCCTTGTGCCTGGGATTGAGTCGGGCATGTCGTTTACAGGAGGGATCTTCAGGAGGAATCTGCAAAGCATACTCAGAAAATCATGACGGGGACAATTTTCCACTTTTTGGAATATGTTTGAATATATGTTGACTGTTCATATGCTATCCTCCAGAATCCGCCTGTAGGAGGACATGCCCGACTGGGCTTGCCCGCCCCTGCGCCCCCCCCCCACCCCGGAAAGCTGCGCACCCAGGGCCGCGCTGCCGAAGACGAATTACTCCTGCGCGCAGCCGTCCGATTTACGGTCAGGAGCGCTGATTAGCGTGCCGTGGGGCCAGCCCTTGCGACACGCTATACGCCCTGCAAGCGGACAGCGCGTCGCTCCGCTCCGCGGAATCGGGGTCGGCAGAAGCGTGGACACTTGATGCGCGGGACCAGATCTGAAGGGGCACAGGGACACACAAATTCGCCGGCCCAACGGGCCAGGGCGTGCTAAGATCTCCGGTAACTGGTTAACAGTATTAACAGTATTTCTAGTTCGCGCGCGCGGGGCGGCCCCTGGGGGTCCCCCGGCGAAAAGTACCCCGACCAACGCCCGCCGCCGCCCGACCGCCGCCCGACCGCCGCCCGACCACCGCCCGACCAAGTCTACTCAGAGATGGTTTTCCTTCTGGGTGCGGCCTCTCAGGCTCCCCAGAGCGCGCTCAGAGTGCCCCAAGAGGCCCCCAAGACTGCCCAAGAGGCCCCCGAGACGCCCAAAGAGCGCTCGAAGACGCCGAAGATGACCCCAAGACGGCCCAAAAGGCCCCCAAGACAGCCCAAGAGGCCTCCAAGACGCCCCAAGAGCCTTCCAAGAGGCCTCCGAAGAGAGCCCCAAGAGGCCAAAATCGTTGATTTTCATTGGTTTTTTCTATGTTTTTTGTGTTCTGGCTTTTTCGGCTTCCGGACGCTCCAAGACGGCCCAAGAGGCCCCCAAGACCGCTCCAAGACGGCCCACGAGGCTCCCAAGACGGCCCCGGAACGGCCCAGGAGGGCCCCCAAGACGGCCCAAGTGCCGCCCAAGACGGACCAAGAGGCCCCAAGACGGGCCCAAGAGGGGCTCAAGAGGGGAACCGAGAACTGAAAAATCGAGCCCTCCGCCCCAGAAGGCGCCCAGGAGGCCCCAAAAAGGCCCCAAGAGGCCCCCAAGAGGCCCCCAAGACGCCCCAAGAGGCGCCCAAGAGGCCCAAAAGAGGCCCCAAGAGGCCCCAAAACGGCCCCCAAAACTCGGCTAGCCCACAACGGTGCGACAATATGGGCCGGCGGAATGAGCGAAGCGATTAAATAAATACACACGAATCCCCCCACTTTCCATATTTTCTATTTTGTTCGGGGAACCGACGATTCATTGCGTCTGTGTGTTATTTGCCCTCCTGAAGAACTTGCGCAGCGCGTGGCACCGCAGCGTGGTTAGCCAGAGCCAGCAGTGCGGCACGCTCGCCACACCTCCAGGGCATCACCGAGCGTCGACCGGCGGCGAGCGAAGGGGGGGAAGCGAGCAGGGGTGGGCCTCCTCAGGAGACTCGCAAGTCCCCCCGACCTTCCGAGAAGCCTTCTCTGAGCCTTCTCCGAAGACACCACACCAAACTTCTCGGACGGCGCGAGGGCTTCTGAGAACTCCCTCCGCCGCCTTCTGAGAAGGCCCTCTCCTCCTCACTTCCCTCCCTTCGCTCGCCGCCGAGCGTCGACCCCCAGAGGTGTCGGCCCCTTCCCCAGGACCAGTGTTGTTCAACCCTGGAGCCCTGGGCCCAGCAAGGGCTCCCAGAGACCAAAAACAGCAAAAACTGACCCCAAAGACCAAAAACAGCGAAGAACAGCAACAACAAAAAATCCCAGAAACTAATCACTCGCGACGCGGGAAGGCTTGGGCCCTTGCCCCAGGGGTCGCATTGCGTCCCAGATCCGTTTCTGATGGCCCAGGGGTCCAGGAACGATCCCAAGAGGCCGAAATCACGGGAAACATCGTTTTGCATCGGCGGCGAGGCAAGGGAAGTCTGCGCTAGCGGATAGGCCTCAACGGGGGTGCCGGCAAGGTAAATCAAGGAAAACAGCCGCATTGAAACAACAAATAGTCAAAGATCTGGGGACATCGGCGAAAGGTCAATCGGCTGTCGGGTCCAATGACTCGGCTCTCCGGCGGCTTTTCAATGCGATCGGGGCACCCCGGGACCGCCCTCGGCGAGGCGCGGTTGTCAGAGAGCACCCCGAGGCTGGAAAACTGCAGAGGTCCGACGAAAGCGTCCGATAACTTCCCCACGACGGCACGATGGCCAGCGGATTCACTGGCCAACCCGTCCCAGCCCATACCGTACCGCGCCAGGTGGCCGCGAGCACCGTACCAGACGATGCCATATCGGTGACGCGCGGTCCCGCCACCGTACGGGTACACGGCACGCGTGCTGCGCGCGGGGTCCTGCTATACCGCACCGCCCTACCAGCGCTCATGCCCGCACTGGCGGCAGGGACCAAACACTCCTCGTCGCGCCCGCACCGCGCGCCCCTGAGCCGTGCCGCACCGTGGCCGCCCTCCCAGGCTCCACATTTCCAGAGCGTCGACCCCCAAAAGTCTTGAGCCCTTCCCCGGGGCCAGTGTCTCAGCCCGCGTCGTGTTCGACGGTCCCGAGGCCCGGAAGGGGTTCAAGAGGCCGAAACTAGCGAGACACGGGCGTCAAAGAGAAGGTCGTCCAAGAGGGGGGAAATCATCGCCGGCGGCACGTGCGCGGCCCAAGGGGGAAGGTGAGGCCAGGGACGCATTGAAGCAAAAAGAAGCGCCAGGAAATCTGGGGACATATATCAAGCCCCCCACCATGACATCCACCCCCCCCTAGTCATCACCCCCCTCTTGGCCGCCCCGGATCTGATCTCCGGAATGCCAGGCCCTGAAATCCGGCGTTGCAAAAAAAACATTGTAAAAAATCACGCCCAGAGCTCTTGATCCCATCTTCCTGAGTCACTTTTCGAGCTGGATCGATCTGCGTAAACGCCGGTTGCGAAAAAAATGCAACGCCAGGCTCCTGTCCGCATATGGCGCCCGGGACGGCCCCCCCGCCCCGCGGCTCGATCTGTGAGGATACCGGGGCACGAAATGGAGCGACACGCCGGTTTGTGTACACATTGCAACGCCAGGATCTCAAGGGACGCTCCTGTCCGCATGCAGTCAACCCACACAATAAGGATGGTTAGCCCTCCAAAGGGTACCCTGAATCCTTGCCCCTTCGGCCCACCCCTGGCCCCTCTCGCTGGCAAACCTCGTTCGAAAAACGTTCACATGGGCCTCCAAGGCCCTTGCTTTGGACGCCCGAAATGGGTACGGAAAAAAACGGGTACAATGTCGAACAACAAATGTTGTCCAACACTGACAGCGGCCGCTGTTGGGCAGGGGGTCTTTTGTCTTCGAAGAATAACGCCCGCGGCGGCGCGGACAACGAGTCCTGTTCAAAATGAACACGAACTGCTGTTGGGCATTGTACCCATCTTCCCGTATCCATTTCGATCGTCCCGACTTGCATCCTTACCGCGCATCCTTACTGTGCGGGCTGACTGTACCGTAGGAGCTCGACAACAAGAAACCTTTCACAAGAAACCCAACCCAGAGGCCCAAGGACGTCCATGGACCATGGATTCTCGGTGTGGAAACGTCACGCCTTCCACAGCGAAACCATCGAAACCCAAGCAATCCAGGGCACCCTGGAGGCAAGCAGGGCGTTTCTTGGCATGGGCCCCCACTGTGAGGCGCCCGGGACGGCCCCCCAGAGGAGAAGGAGGAGGAGCAGGAGGAGGGGGAGGAGGAGGAGGAGGAGTGGGGGGAAGCCATTCGGCCGAGGAGGGGCTGGGACCGTCGCGGCTTCGATCGTCGTCGGTCGCCCCCTCGGTCGTGGCTCGCGCGCCGCGGAGCCATGACCGAAGGCGCGACCGCCACGCCTAGGACAAAGGAAGAAGCCTGGCACCGCCGCGCCAGGACCCAGCGAGGACAAGACAGGCTGCTCATTAGGCTGACGGCCGCCGCCAGCAGGCTGGAGCAGCACCACAGCGCCCAGCAGCCCCAGCGCCACCAGCTGCACGTGATGGCGCAGAGCTGGAAGCAGCAGCAGCCCCGCGGCGCCTCGAGGGAAAGGTGGTCAGGAGCAGGGACCACACACCTCGAGCCGTCGCAGCAGCGCGGCGCAGGGCCAATTTGGACAGGAGCAGCGTCCACAGCACAAGCGCCAGCGCGAGGCTCAGGGGAAAGGTTGTCAGGAGCAGGGACCACACACACCATGGGCCTGCCGTTGGGGCTCAGCCGTGGCCGTGGACGAACTCATGATGTCGCTCAGAGTCCAGAAGACAGGCCGCCAACAGCAAAAGCTCCTGGAATCGCTCAGAGTCCAGGAAGAAGGCAGCCGTGTATATTCAGGAGCACACCCTCAGCAAAAAGTAACAGGCCATCGCCGACTCCGTACTGGAGCTCCCGTACTCCGAAGCTCGTAACCACGAATCCTTCGGCCTGCCGCCAGAGGATCCTGATATGAGGAAGCTTTGGGCGAGGAACCTTCAACAGCGGCTCGGCCGAAATGCCGATCAGATCCACGGTGCGCAGTCAGCCAAGGCCGACGCCAGCAAACCTATCACCGAGGCCTCGGTGATCAAGTGCATGTTGGCGATGGTCACTGACCCACAAGTCCGGCTCCAACATTACCGCTCCCAGATTGAGGCGCTGGCAAAAGAGCAGAAAGACATCTCGGAGAAAACGGAAGCTCTGAAAGCCAAGGCTGACCTCAACACCCAGCTCATCGCGGACCTGAAGCACCTCGTCACGGATGTGAAGCTCGAGATTGCCGCCGAAGCCGACACGGACTGCGAAGCCGACTCCGAGGACGATCAGAACCAGTACAAAATCAAGAGAGCGGATACCCCATTTCGCCGCCGTGCCAGCCGAGAACCTCCATCTTCGCGCTCGAGCAGGCCGACCTCACCAGCACCCAGCATCGTGGAGCAGCTCAAGCAGAAGGAGGAAGAAGCGTGCCGAGGGAGGAACAACCAGGTCCAGGTCGACAACGCCGAACTCCGCAGGAAGACCAAAAAGTACGAAGAGGAGGTCGAGACTATGCGCCAGCGTTTCGCCGAGATGAAGATGCAAAGCCACGACAGGCTAGAGCGCCACGAGCAGGAGCTCGCCAAGAAGGCACTGATCGCAACGGAGCAGGCTATTTCAAGGAACAACGAGGAACTCCGTCGTCAGGAAGCAAAGCAAGAACGAGAGTTCCAGCAGCGTAAAGAGCTTTTCCACCAAATCTACGCCGAGAAGATGCAGCAAGAAACGCAGAGGCTGAAGAACCAGGAGCGCGCGATGAGGTGCGACCTTGAACGTCAGAAGATTACATACGAGCAGAAACGCCAGGAAACTTACGCCATGCTCGACGCCATCCGCGCGGATACTGTCACCCAGACCAGCACGGCAACTACCTCCGAGGAAGCAGCCCGCCAGCAAGCACAGCGTGAACAACTCCATCGCGGGCGCGATCGTCTGCAGCGCGAGGACCAGAGGATAGAGCAGATGAACCAGGACCTCCACCTCGAGGAGCAGGCCGCACACGTCATGGCAACCCAGGAGATGCAAAGGAACAACGAGATTGCCGAGCAGATCGCGGAGGCCCAAGCGGACTTAAAACGAGAGGAGATCCAGCAAGAGCAAGTTCTTCACCAGCAGTCGGTCATCGCGGCCACACAGCTCTTGGAGGAGCACTCCGCGGTCCAGAGGGAACGCGAGGTGGTTCACCAGCAGGCGGAGCTCCAGCTCGAGGCGCAGCGCCACATCCAGAAAACGAACGACCAGCTCGAAGCCAAGGAAGCAGCGCACCAACGAGCAACCCTACAGCACCAGCTCTTCTTCAACGAGGCCCAGGCCCTCCAGCAACAGCTGCAGCACAAGACCGAGCACGACCAGCACCAACGCGAGCAGTTCCTGGAGAGATACGGCCAGTATGAGGCGGAGATACACCAGCAGCAGCAGATCGCCGACACTGAGCCACGAGCCGCACTGGCGCAGCGACAATCACAGGAAGAGCATCACCGCGAACAGCTGGTCCGACTGCAGGAAGAGCACCGTGTACACCAAGTACTCCTCGAGAAGACCTTGAGGGAGCAGCTCGACAACATCGCGCCCAGGATCGACGCGGACATGTTCGCCAGCGTCGCCAGCGCCTTCACCACCGAAACCGAGAAGCAGAAGATGCAAGCCCAAGCCGACGATGGAGAGGCCCACCAGCGGGACAACATGCGCTCCGCTCTCCACGCCATCGCCACGTCGCACGAGTTCGGCTACGACGTGACCCGCGAACCGACGGTTCGCGGGCCGCGCCGTAGTTGAACTGGTCGCGGGTTGCCAGCTGGTCGAGCTCGGCGTAGTACGGTACTACGCCGAGCTCGACCAGCTGGCAACCCCGAAGGTGGCAGCACTTCGTGGCGTTGCTTCATCATCAGGATCTTCGAAAGGATTGACGTCGCCCTTCTACTGCAGCCACTGCCAGATCTGCGGTAAGTACACCAGCTGCAAGACGGAGATCATCAAGTGCAGGCACTGCGGGAGCGAGAGCATCGTCGACCGTTCCGCGGATCTCGGCCGCAACGGAACGTATCCAACGACGCAGGAGCTCGACCAGATCACCAATCTGCACAGCAACCCGCAGCCGCAAGCTCCAGCACAGCGGTCACCGCCACTCCCGTCACCAGCGATGCCACCATCGCAGCGACTCGACCCATTCATCGACCTCGTATCCCCCACGGAAGTCACTCCGACGCCAGCGGCGGGATACTGAACGCCTACGAAGACCCCGAGGCACACGAAAGCTTCTTGGCTGCGACGCCCACCCCACTCCACTCACGACACGCAGACGACCAGAGCTTAGACGATCCCAACGACCGCGACCTCGGCGACCTGACGCACACGCCGACGGTCCAGGCATCGCCCCCCCCCCCCCCCCCCCACACGGGCAACCGACTCCACGAGCTCCCTGGGGGGCAGGACCCTTCCTGCCATGCCCGACCCCCATGGCCGACCCCCCACCGCGTGCAGAGTCCGCGCCGCTCCCCGACGACCCCGACCCCCCACGACCCTTCCGACCGAATAACGCACAGACCACCCCACTAGGGAACCCAGGCTCCCCCCCACGTTCCCCGATCATGCTCGAAGTCGGATCCCCCTTCGCACCCCCCCAGCCTTTCTCCCCGAAGCCCCTGCCCGAACGTTTCCACATCGCCACACCTGGCCGAGCCAGATCTGCACCACCTTCGGCCCTCCGCAGGACAAGCACTCACAGCAGGCCAGCGCGCAAGGTCCGCATCTTGGACGACGGCGACGGATTCGACAACCCAATGGACCGAAGGCGCTTCAACCCTGAAGGGCAGGAGGGCAGCCCGGGCTCAGGCTCGGAGACAACAAACTGAGCAGGACCCCCCCGCTGGGGGGCGACTGGCCCAGCGGGGGGGTCCCAACACCACCTCACCAGAAGACCGAGCACCTAGCCCGCTCAGAGTGGATATACGTAACTACCTGCTCCCCAGAGCAACCGCTGTGCCACAGCAGACGAGCTGTGCGACCCGTGCGGTGCCAGCCACTCAGCGACAGGCCCAGACACCTCTACAGCCACGCGCTCCACTCGGGAGCCCGCCGACCGCCTCAGCGGCGTTAGCTTGTGGGCGAGCACACCGCGCGACGCCAGCGGCATCGCAACCTAGCACGCCACAACCAGCGACAGCGGTACAAAAAAAAAGACTAGCTTCAGCACGACCAGCGAGTGGGTAATATACTCAGCAGCGGCGCCTCGGGATCAGGACCATGCCCCTGGCAGCCCGCAGTCACCAGCAACCATGATGGCACCGGCCGTCGGACCCAGGGCCACCCCCTGGGCCGACCACAGCAGTGCACCAACAACCCCACCAGGGCGGCCAGCGAGGCCAGACGGGGCCAGCCCCCATCGACCCGACCGGCCCGCTCTCCAAAGACGAGCCCAGCAAAGGGCGAACCAGGCGACCAGCCACTGTGGCTCGAAGGCGCCGAACGTTTTCTCTCCAGAAGGGCCCGCCGAGGCCCGCCGACGACAGCAGCAGCAAGGCCTGCAGCTGCGGCCGCGGCAAGGACTGCAGCCACCTGCGGAGCAGCACCAAGACTTGCTCCACATGTCCCCGTCAGCTGGACCTCGGAGACCCCCCGAGGCTGGCCCGCCAGCAACGCCACATTTTTCCTCGAGAGCGCCCCTCAGGACCTCAGACGGCCCACCAGATGCCAGGATTACCGACGCCACAAGCCCAACAGCGGCACCACTGCGGATGCCCTGGATGCGCTGCCAAGACGCGGCGCAGACGCCCAGAGGCGCCGACGCAGCTCCGCCCGCTCCTGCAGCCGCGACCTGGATAGATCCACGAGAGATCCACGACGTCGAAGCGACCTACCTCGACACCAGGCAAACCACCAGGGGATGCGCCAGGCAAACCTTCCGCTCGCGCACCTCAGCCATCCCGCCCCCCCCCCCCCAATCTCGACGCACCCGATCGATGCCCAGGCGCCACCTCACACTACAGGCCAGCGCCCTCCACCAGCGAGAGGGAAGGCCACTCAACCCTACAGAGCCGCCAACGCCAAGCTTCAAGTACCACCCGACCAGTCAACAACAGCACCCGCCACGCCACCCCTACCGCTTCAGCAGCGTAGCGTGCACTTCGACGAGCGACCGACCATCCGACAAACACTCCAGCAGACTCCACCTCCCGACCTCACCTTTGTCTTCTGCGACGAGAGCCTCAACGAGACAGCCGACTTCATGCTCCGTCACTATTCCACAGCGACCACTCCAGGAAGGAGCAAAGATCCACCTTTTCACCGACGGCTCCAGACACCCCAAGCAGCCCAGCGACGACGCCCGGTCTGTGGTGATCGTCGGCGATGACAACCACGGCTTCCGCTTCCAGGGAGCCATCGTCGGAAAGCACAAGAGCGGCACTGACATCGCCTCAAGGATAACAACGACCACGAGACGACCTCCACGACCGTCGAGATCACCGCCCTAATCTGGGCCTTCGCCTGGGTGCTCCACCACAACCCTGACTGCGTCACTACGATCTTCGCCGACTCGCTCGGCGCCCTGCAGCTTGCGAAGAGGCTCGCCTTCACCGCCCACGACCCCAACCCCGTGAGGACCGTCCTGCATGTTCTACGACATGGCCAGCCCGAAGATTGACCTGCAGCACGTCCACGCCCGCGAACACAATCCGTGGAACGAGGTTGCCGACACCGCCGCTAACCACGGACGCCTGCGAGAAGTTCCAGTGCCCCAGCCCGAGTGGGCCAGCATCATGGACGGTGCAATCCAGCGGGACTGGGAGTTCCTGCTCAACGCGGACCCCAACGCTCGGGAGGCCTACCCCGACTTCGGCCACGGCAGCCTTACCGCCAGCAGGGTCGAGAAGACCGCCGAGGTCCGACACTTCCACAAGCCCACCGGGTCCAGCGACAGGAAGATCCAAGTCGAGATCAACATCGCGACCTTCAACATCCAGCCAGGCCGGGAGCCCAAGGAAGGATCGAAGCGAAGAGAGGAGAATATCAACAAGCTTAAGACCACTATGGCCAGCCTGTACGACGAGGACCTCCACACCATCGGTATCCAGGAGGCCAGGGCGCCCTGGGGCGTACGCGACGCGAAACAGGAAGACGAGGTCAGATGCGCCAACGCCAACAGCAACCACATCATCTCTAGCGACCATTAGAGGTTCAACTACGGCTGCGAGCTGCATGTCCCGCTCAGCAAGCCTTACGGCAAGTGCGGCAAGAAGGAGCTCTACTTCAAACCCGACCAGTTCACCGCTATCGAAAAGGACCCCAGGCTCCTCATCGCCCGCGCCACGGCCCCTGGCTCTAAGCGCGTGCTGGCCGTCGCCCACGCTGCGCATTCGAAGGCCCTCGAGCCCAGGAAGGTTCTCTACTGGAAGAAGCTCACGGAGGCCACCGAAAAAAAACCAAGTGAGCATTATTTTCTTCGACGCAAATGCCAGGACAGGCAACGTCACCAGCGCGGCCATCGGCGGCCAGGGCTTGAAACAAAACGAGGACCCCAACGGCCGACGCCTTCATGAGCTTCTCCTGCCCAACCGCCTCGCGGCTGCCAATGCCTCCGTCAGTCACGGGCCGAGCACCATACCTGGCATTCGGGCAAGGGCCCGCACCGCATCGACTACGTCATCATCCCCGAGAGCTACATCGACTCGATCGACGCCTTTTCCGTGCTCTACGGTATCGACGGCGGCCAGGATCCAGAAATCAAGGGCGACCACTACCCAGTCAAACTGCAGCTCGCCTACGAGATCGTCTCATCCGTCACCAAAGGCATCCCCAAGCCAGACGAGAGCAAGCTTGCCGACGGAGAATGCCGCAAGAAGTTCAGCCAGAAGCTCAGCGCAATTCAACACCCGCACTGGGCCACCAATCGTAACGACCACCTCGCCACTGTCACCGAGGAGATCACGGGGGCCACCTACGAGCGTTTCCGCTCCCACGGCCGCACCTCACACAAGCCCTACATCACCAAGCGATCATCCGCCCTCCTGCGGGTTCGCCGATCGCTGCTCAAGACGACACGGATCGCCAAGAAGAACGGAGTCGCCAGCCACTTCGGCGAGAAGAGGCTACGCTACACGGCCAAGCTCATCGCGAAGGACGCCATGCTACCTGACCCCACCGACGCGGGACTCTTAGCCGACCTCGGCGACTACACGAAGCTCGCGGTGGCCTCCCTCGTCTTCAACGCACCAAGCCTGGCGGCCAGCGCCGGGAAAGCCGACGCATCCAACACTGCGGACAGTGCCCAGCGCTACTTCGGCGCCCTCGTCCAATTCCTCAGGTCATCCAAGCCGACCCTCCATAAGTGGATCGCGAGAGACCGCGACGCTTTCCTCGATAAGATTGCCGACGAGATGGGCACTGCCATCGACGACCACGCCCCGCGCGAGGCGGCCTTGCACGCCAAGCGACCCCTGGCCTTCGGAGGTCGGAAGCCCAAGAAACCGCCTACGCCCCTCATCCGCAGCAACAACGACGGAAAGCCCCTTTATGACGAAGGGCGAGATCGCCGACCACGCCCTTGCCTACCACGGCAAGATTGAGCAGGCCATCGCCACGGACGCCGACGGGGTAGCCGCAGACAACAACAAGCGCACCAGCAGCGAGGGACCAGAACCGAATATCCAGAACATCATACCCAATCACCTGCTGACCAGCCAGCTTGCCGCCGCCAAGCGAGGACGCCGAGGCGGGCCCGACCAGCTCACCGACGACATGTCCAGAGCTGCACCCGAAGGGATGGCTCGCCTGCTTCGCCCCGTCCTAGTCAAGATCCACTTCGGGAGCACTGAGCCGATCGCCGCCAAGGGCGGGCACTCCACGCACTTCCACAAGGGCCAGGAGGCCATGGAGCAGCAGAAACCCTACCGCGGCATTCTGCTCAACAGCCATCGGCAAGATGCACAACAGCTTCCTCCGCTCACGCGTGAAGGGCCTGCTACCAGAGCTCCTAGAAGCGACCCAGTGCGGTGCCTGACCCAAGATGGCGGCGGACTTCATCACCCACACCAGCGCCTTCATCAGCGACTGCCAAAAGGCCCAGATCTTGTAGCATCACCTTCCCAGACCTTCGGGAAGCCTTCCGCCCAGTCATCAGGGAGTTATGCATGCAGCTGCCGACCTCCGCCGACGAGCTCAACGATCTCATCGAAAGCATCGACATCCCTGACTTTCTCAGACCAGCGCAAAAGGAACGACTCCAGCAGCCTGCCTACAACAACCAGCACATTGACGACGAACACCTCTGCCACATGATCGCGGACCACCATGCCACCAACTGGATGACAGCCAAGAGCGCCCAGCGCTACCAGCTGCCTCGGACCAGCACCCGACCTGGAGTGCCGTACTCCGACGTCGCCTTCAACATCCACTTCGCCATCATGCTCAGGGCGATCGACCAGGCCGCCTTCGCGGACGAGGCAGACGGCCAGCCGACAGGTGGCCACGAGATCGGGGCCTGCAGCGCCCCGCTCTTCTCGGCGGCCCCCCGCGATGGAAGCGCGCTCAGGAACAGGTCCTTCGTCGACGACCTTACGGGCTACAATGCCACCCAAAACGCCAGCGATCTGATCCAGACGACGACCTTAGAGGCCACCAGGCACTGCACGGCAGCGTTCCAGCACGGCCTGAAGCCACGCCCCAACAAGACCAAGGCCCATTCTCATGCACTACGTCGCGGGAGCCAGGAAGGAGAAACAGCGAGTCGCCAAGGGGGGGATCACCCACCTCGAGCTGGACGGCCTCTCGATCAAGGTGCAGCTAGTGATCCAGCAGGCATCCCTCGGAACCATCATCGCATCGGGTGGGGTCATGGGGCCTGAGATTCGCCGAAGGGTCAACCGCGCGCTCGGATCAGCCTGGCCCATCGAGAAGCAGATCCTCCGCCGCAAGAAGCTCTCGAAGAAAGCCAGGGCGAAGTATGTCCACTCGCTCTCGACCTCCTCGCTCACCTACAATCGCCGCGTCTGGGGCGATCTGACTCAGAAGGACCTCAAGCACACCGCCGCCAAGTACATGGGACCATACCGCGTGGCAGCCTCGATGCCCGAGACCAACTCGCCCGATCGGCGCATCGCCGACGCCGAGGCGGTCGCCATGACGGGCGCCCCCGACTTCAGCGCCCACCAGGCGGCAGCACGCTGTCGATACCTACCACGACTACTGAAACACGCCCCCGCCGCACTACTTCAGCTGCTCGACGGCCAGCGCCAACGAGAGGGCACCTGGAGCAGACAGCCCGGGAAAGACTTCGACCTCCTTCGAAAGTACCTCCCGCGAGAAAAGTGGCCCAGCCAGACCCAGTACGACTGCGACGTCATCAGCTGGGCCCGACAGAAGCCCAAGCCCTCCACCAATGCGGTCAAGGCGGCGGTGAAAGCCCACCTGCACCGCACTCGCGACCAGGCCCAGAACGTCAAGCTCCAGAAGGACATCCAGATGCTTCCTGCAGTGGTTCCCACAGACGACTTCGACCAGCGCGACGGCACCAACAACCAGAAGTACGTCTGCTACGTCTGCGGCCGCATCGCCACCAAGCAAGGCATGGCCGTCCACATGGGTAGGGGCCGCCCCGACCACACGGACCCGCGCTTCTGGGCTACTGGCACTGCGTGCCGCCGCTGCCAGACCGAGCACCACGCGTCCCCGAGGCTCTTGAAGCACCTCTCGGCGGCCCACCGCTGCCGCAAATCCTGGCGCGCCTGGCGCCACCAGGCGATGGGCCCTCTGACAGAGCAGCAGATCGCCGCGAACCTCAACGCCATCGCCGAGGCTACGACCGCCAACAAGAAGCAAGGACGCCACCCGACGTTCAGCGACAAGCCAGCCTACCAGTGCGATGTCACGCCGCTGCCGCTCCTGGAGACGTCACCCGCGTTACCTAGAGCATTCGCCAGACTCGAGCCCTCGCCCAACAGGCCTCCCGCGAGCACGCCTGCTGGACCAGCTGAGCGCCAGGAGGTCGTCTTCATCACCGACCGCCCTCGACAGACCGCTGACCTCCAGCAGATCATGGCCAACGGCGGGATCACCTGCAGCAGCGGCCTGGACTACACCTCGATCTCAACCCACAGCGACGGCCAATCCCCATCACCACTACCAGTACTTCGGCGGGCACAACAAAAGATCCTACACGGCGAGATCGCTGCCATCTACGTAGAGCTCCCAAGACGAACCTGGTGCCGACGCGACACCAGCGACGATCTGGGCAACAGGGCCAGCAGGCGGCGCACCCCAGAGGCTCCCTGGAGACCGCCAGAAACCTCCGAGACGATCGCCGAAGAGATCTTCGCCGCCAACAACGCCGCGAGAGAGGTCCTGCGGATGCTCTTCGCAGCGACCACCGCCCGCGCCCCCTTCGTGGCCGCAGTCGCGGCCGAGTCGACCTGCAGACAGACTCCCGAATGCCAGCGCATCGCCAAACAGACGACGGTCAGCGAGACCTCGGCACAGCACTACGACCTCGGCACCACATGGATCCTCGACAACGGCATCCGCGACGACCTGCGCAACAGATTGACGACAGCAAACGCCGCCGAGATCGATATTGCCATAACCGACCTGCTCGACTGCAGCATTGTGGCCAGATGGGGTCTCAGAACCGCAAGCGCAGCCCCGACCAGCAAGAACCTTAACATCTTCGACGCGTCCTACGCAGATCGTGAGGACGGCCTAGGGCAATCCCCAGCCGGCCAGAGCATAGGGAGATGCCCAGCCAGCCCTGCCTCGACTGACGCAGCAAGCCACCTCTCAGGACGAAGCGCCACATCCAGTCGAGAGGGTGGTCGCGACGACGACAGTCTTCGACAACCATCCCAACGGCGTCAGGACGCAAGTCCTGAGGAAGCCCCGAGTGCGTGGGAACACCTCAGGCAGCGTTGCCACGTTTTGCATGAGGCGTTAGGACGCAAGTCCTGGGGAAGCCCTGGACGCAAAAAACACCCCAGGCACAAGTCGCCACGTTCTGCAGCACAGAAGCAGGCAGCGCTTGTACACGCACAAGTTTAGCGGCCACCAGCAACCCAGACAACAGACGACCCGAACGACCGCCAAACACAACCGACCAACCACCACCAGCAACCCTAAGACAGACCCACCACACAACTCCACAATTCCACGCTGCTCTGGTGAGGCAAGGATCAAACTTCGAGACGGGCTCGAAGGGTGGGGGGGGGGCAGGACGAGTACTGCCCGCGCCTACCAGGGGGGATGGTGAGGGGCAGGGGGGGGGGGGAGGACGGCCACTACCCGCGCCCCCGCGGTCCGCCCTAGCTCGCCACCCCCACCATCCCCATGGCGGAGACGGAACTACCCGAGCGCCCTAGGGGCGAAGCAAGAGCAGCATAGACATCCCTCACTGACGAGTCCGACGACCAACCGACCACCTACTGCAGAGCCACCACCCCGTCAACCACGACCATCACCGCGCCACGGACTGCCCGCTGAAAGGAGGACAGGAGCAGGGTCCTCAGCAGCCTGGCATGACGCAAAGCTGACGGAGGCCGCTGAAAAGGAGGACATGAGCAGGGTCTTCAACAGCGTGGCAGGATGAAAAGCTTCGGAGGCCGCTGAAAGGAGGACAGGAGCAGGGTCCTCAGCAGCGGCTCCTGACGCTGACGCCCGCAGAAAGGAGGACAGGAGCAGGGTCCTCAGCTGCGCGGCCAAGCATCGACCCCCATCGACCCCGCACAAGAAGAAGAAGAAGAAGAAGACGCGGCGCGCCGTGCGCCGCGGCGAGGCCGCCCCCAGCCCTCAGGCCGAAGGGGGGAGCGGCCCGCACCCCGTGTAGCAGACGCGGGCCGCCAGCTCAGCCGAGCTCAAAGGCGGCTAGAGAAGGCCGGACGCCCCTCAGCTCGCGAGCGAAGGAGGGGCGCCCGTCGCAAAGGAGTTCGTGGAGGAGCAGTTCGGCGCCCACCTGAAGGCGCTGGACTGACGGGCTACAGCGCCCCGCCGCGGGGCGCTGCGGAGCCCTTATCGAAAGGGTCTCGAAAGGAGGGGGAGGGGGAGGAGGCGGAGGAGGAGGAGGAGGAGGAGGAGGAGGAGGCGGAGGAGCACCCCCCGCGGCGCCGAGGCCTTGCGGTCCGAGGCCGCGGTGCGCCAGGCGGCGAACGCGGCGCGCAGGCCCGCCGCCAGCACGGCCGCGGCGAGGCCCGCGCCGCCGCTGCGGGCGCGCACCCGCGCGAGGGCGGCGGCCCGGCGCGCCTCCTGCGCGGTCTGCTCGACCGCGACGACGACGACGACGACGACGACGACGACGACGAATACGACGACAACGAAAACGATGACGACACCGAGAACGCCGACGACGAGAACGACGAGGACGACGACGACGCGGTCTGGGCGGGTGGCCGCTGAGGTTTTGCCAAGGGTTCTGCCGATGGGCAGATTTTCAACCACCACTACCAAATGTATGACGAGGAAGAAGGGAGAATGAGGAGTTCCTCCTCCTCCTCCTTCTCCTCCTCCTCCTCCATCTTTTACCTGCGGTAAAGGTGGTGGACAATCGGCCCGTCATCTGCCGCAGCTCATGCAGTCGAAGCGCGGTCATAAGGAGCCCTAAATAAGGAACGAGACCCCTTTCTTCCAAAAATTAAGTTTCAATCCCCCAGAGATGCTGAGGAAAACCTATGACAAACTGATAAGCAATTGAGGGACACTGACACACTCCCTAACGAAAAATGTTCCTTCTTCAGCGGCCCCACTGTAGGAGCCTACTGTGCCGTTTTGTTGGCTCTTGTCAGGAGGAGAAGGAGACGGCCTTCTCAGTGGGCGGCGGGGCTTCTCGGAAGCCTCATGCCTTCTGAGAGGTGTTGTTCTGTCTTCGGGGAAGGCTCGCAGAACTTCTCAGACGGCCAGGGGACTTCAGAGCCATTCTGAGAAGGCCCGTCCCTTCTCACTCCCCCCCGGGCTGGCCGCCGATCACGCGAGCCGACCGTGCCATCTTGATGGCCCTTGCGGACTAAGGCGCATCGATGCGGATCGACGCTAAATCGACGCGGAGTCGACGCCGAGTCGGCGCTCCCTGTTGATTACTGGACGCTGGCGCACGTGAGTGCACTCTCAACGACCGAACTGCGAAGATATGCGAGGCTCCCATGACTTGCGACCGAATGAGGGAATGCCCAGATCTCCAATAGTCTGTGTCGCCGCAATGGTTGTTTTGGACGCGTCCAAATAAACGAAGCTGGCACCGCGACAAACCGACGGCAAACCATGCGTCCGACGCGGAGTTTGCCCTGGCGGCCGAGGCGGCCTCTCAAAGACGGAAGGCCTCGCGTCGGCACGAAGGGCGGGGCGACATGTGCTGTTCGATCCCGGCGTTTTCCCCGTGGATGCTGGCCTCTTGCGATAAGCAACAAAAAATACCTCTAACCCCTTGGGAAGGGCGTGAGAAGGGACCTGAGTTAGGAGACCCAGAGACAGAAGGGATAGGGGCCCTGTTCTGCAGACGTGTCAGACCAAACCGCCCAGACTTGTGGTCCCTGATGCGAAGACGGGGACCTAAGTGAGGCCACGTCTTCATCTTGTTACTCGGGTTAGGGGCTCCTGTGTTCTCCATGATCTGGGGCCCGTGATCGGGCCTCCTCGCGATCAAGCATGAATCGGGGGCGAAGTACTGCCCTCGGGGAAAGGCTGCGGGAGTTTGGGGCCGCGGATCTCGGAGGATGTCTGGGCAAGGGGCTTCGAAGTGGATGCCAAGGTGGGCCGTATCCAGTGCATCGGGGGGCCAAAGGGGTACGATAGCAAAGGGGAGGGTAGAGGAACAGCTCACGCAGCTGTTTTCCTGGCGCCTCCTGGCGCATGGCGCCCATGCATCGAGCATCGAAGAATGGGCCCGTTGGCGGGGCGGAAACCAGCTGCATGCAGCAAATTTCGTAGCCTCCCTTGTCCCTGCCCTGTCATGTCGTCTGGACCGATTATATCGGGCGTAGCCTGGCGCACGAGTGGGCTGCAAATACCATGGGCGCTACGCGACTTACGGGGGGAAAGCACAGATCCAGCGAAGTGGGCGGATCCCAGCTAGCAAAACTCCCCCACACCCTGGAGCCATTCAGG